>JBCFYV010000642.1:0-65513 GCA_039000515.1 Timema cristinae
TCTGTAATTTCAAAAAGGTTTGTGAGGTATGGTTTCAGTTAGGAAAAATCAATTTATTCACATGGGTGTTATGAGATTTTTTGTAGAGTATGTTATATATATCGTACTATTAGTCATTTCTGCTATATGAAGCAGGTACCATTCAAGCCGACACTGGAAATGAACAATTTCATATTTGTATTTTATTATTTTTAATGCAGACAAGAAACGCTTCTTCAAGGTGTGGTCAAAACATACTTGAACGAGCCTATCCTCTGTGCGTATAGACGTGTTGCAAAGCCTGCATTAATATAGATGTAAATGACCATTATTGCACCAAATGCGGGGGCAAAAGGACTCGCATATTCAAGGGTGATGGCCAATTTATCGGATTTATAGAACGAATTAAATCAACCAAATTTAAGGACATCACCCTCCTATACCATAATTCTGGTTATGATGGATAATAATGGTTATGATGGAAATTTTATTTTAAAATAAATGATGGAAGTAAAAAATGGACTTTAGAGCTCATAATGAACGGTGGGAAAATCATGTCCGTAAGTTACAGCCCCCTCCACTTTATTAACTCGTTGAACTTTCTCTCAATGTCGTTGTCCAAGATGCCGAAGACATTCGGCTTGGACGAGTCCTTGGCCAAGGGATATTTCACCAATTTTTTCAATAAAAAAGAAAAAGCGGGGTATAAGGGTCTCTTGCCGCCAAAGAAAGACTACGGAATTGGTGAGATGTCGGTTGAGAGAAAGGAGAACTTTGATAAGTGGTATGACGCGTTCGTCCAAGAAAATTACGTCTGTGATTTTAACCGCGAGTTAGAGATGTATTGCGTGAAAGATGTATAGATCCTACAGAAGGCCCACCTAAAGTTTAGAAATATGCTAATTGAAAAAGCAAAGGTGGAGTCTTTCAGATAGTCGTGTATGATCGCAGGAGCAGTCATGTTGGTTTACCACCGAAGTCATCTTAAGGAGAATACAATCGGTATCATCCCTAACTGTGGCTACCGGTGTGCAGACCAACAGTTGCACTTCAACGTACAATGGCTCTGCTGGGAGGATCACTGACGCCGTGTCTCTATCCTTGATGCGGTTAACGGCCATGAGGAATATGTGTTAGGGTGACGTGTAGATGGCGTTGTTAAAGCTGGAGATACCACCACCGTCATCCAGTTCTGGGGCTGTTATTGACACAGGTGCCCTCTCTTTTATCCTGACATGACAACCCTTATCAAAAATAGTCACCACGAGACCATGGAGACGCGTAATGAAGCGACCATGGCTTGCGTGGAAAAGTTTAAGAATGCCAGATACACGTCGTAGAGATGTGGGAATGTACGTTTATGTGATGAAAAAAGCAGACAAAGACTTGAAACAGTTTGTACTCCAACACGAGGTGTACAGTGAGGAACCCCTCAGTCCCAGGGACGCATATTTAGCGGTTGTACAAACTGTATCATGTCATTCCACGAAACAGACCTTTCTTTTGAGAGATGATCAAGTACTTGGATGTGTGTTCATTGTATCCTTGCGTTTGCAAGTACAAAAAAAAAATCCCATTTGCCTCCCCAAAATTCACTTGGAACCAAATTGCCCGTCTATAGATCAAGTAGAAGGCATAGACAAAGTTACCGTGATGCCTCCGTGGGATTTATTCATGCCCGTATTGACTACAGGACGCACGACAAGTTAATCTTCATCTTGTGCAGGAAATTCGGGGAGGAGGAAAACCAAGGTGCATGTCATTAAAATGACAAAAAGATCGCTGGTTGACAGGCGTCTGGGTGATTGACAAGATCCGGAAAGCCGTTGAGAAAAGCTACACCGTTGAAGCCGTACACGAAGTGTGTGTAGTATAATGTATCTGTTTACGATCGTCAGACATGTTCCGGCGGAATGTTTCAATTTTACCAATGATAGCTTTTTAAGCCTTTCCGGGGATTGGGCCCAGACACTTTACTCAGCAGGCACACACGCCACCGCCTGTCGGACCTACTGTTAAATTTGATTTGAACAAAAACTACAATATTGAAGATGCAGAACAGTCACCAAAATATGCTAGATCAAGTACACATGAACTGAATTAATATCATCATCATGTCTGGTTTCAAAAAACTCGCACCTACACCCTCTTCTCTCCATAATACCCCCTACACCAAATCCCTATTTTTATCACACACACGCCCACGCGCACACACACATTCACACAATAATAATAATAATAATAATAGATAGTGAGTATAACCCTAACGGTAGTAGGACGCAATTTGAGGATGGTGAGCGTTCGGTTCATTTAAAACAGTGTTGATTTACCGTTACTTTTCAATTGTGCTCACGCGCCCGGAGTGTGCTGATGTACTCTCGGGATGTTTTTATTTTTTTCCGGCTCACACAAATGTGGGTGCACATCACACCTGTTAAGGGAGGAGGTAGGGTAGCGGGAGTACGCAAATGATGGCACAACCACTAATTTTTTTTCTGTTGGTTTAAGTGGCTCAAGGAATAAAACGGTTGTTTCATTTTTTTTACTTTATCCTTGGGTAGCAATCTACTGTCCCTATGCATTTTATAATAATTTTTGTATACATCCATCGATGGTCGCTTGGTTTAAAGCGTCGTTATACTAGACGGACGATGACAGGTTGATCACTATTTGATTCCCGTTGTGAGATTGGTTTTAAAATGCGGGTACCCATTTTACCGGGCTTGGAAAAATCTGGTCGACCAGCAAAACCCCTTCGCAAATGGGGGATGGGGGGTGATTTCGGAAGAAAGAACGACCGTTCTAACAGACATTAGCGGTGCTAAAGATATCGAGGCTTGGATACCAGTGTGCACGCCGTCTGAATTCCAGGATTATCTAATTCTGGTTGGGGGGAGGTTGAAATAGAATCCTCAGTGGTGTCAACTGTCGGTATTTCTCCCTTTGAAACATTGTATTAATTATCCCTATCACATATTTAGCCAAAAAATGGTGCGTGTAGCCCTGGCAGTGGAGGTCGTGAGTTCGAAGAGGGGTAATGTCACTAGTTTCCCTTTCCGGTTTTGGAACCTTTCTACCTCACTCCTCCGGTGCATGGCTAATACCTACATCCACGCATGTCTACGGACGATACCAAATGGTCAATTTTGTAGACTTTTGTGGTGGGAGATAGCGGCCTTAACTTACGATTCCAAGTCCCCTGATTGTGCATAATCAGATTTGTGTCAATGCTCTCAAGTTGCAGGAAAACCCCATTAACACATAGGGGGTGGGGAGTGACGATGACGACACTGGTAAAATCCATTGCAGTGGGGAAAGTTGCCAGGGTCAATGACCTAGCTCACAGTTTCAAGGTCACGATCTATTCTTGTCTTGTATATCCGCCAAACTGGCGCCAGTCATCAAGGAAAACCCATTACCACATTGGGGGTTGCGACACCGGGAAAACCCGTTACTGCATAGGGGGTTGCGACACATGCCTTGAAGGAGGGGGGAGTGAGGGGAAGTGAAAGGGGTTTCAAGTCAGGGGAACCATTTATCACACTCTACCCCAAACGGTCGTCAGGAGAGGTTTATGTTGCTTGTTCTGGGAAGTGAAATGCAGTTCAACAGTCTTGTGAGAGGGAGCCAATGTTCACTCTACGCTACACTGCCCTCAGAATATATTCGTGCTCCGTGCCGGTGTCATGGAGGAGCACCCGACCTTGTGGACTGCACGCCAATATCAACCATGCTTAAATGGTTTAGGCATTTATTTAGTTAAATCACAGGGATCCTTATTGACCACCACTCAAGTTAAGTAAATATTCCCTATTTGATTATTTAAACAACTTGTATATAAGGCAGGGACCTCACAAAAACAAAACAGGAGATAACAAGATACTAAGCCTTGGCCAGTTTATTTAACAATATAACAAGATGTAAAATATAAAAAAATATATATATATATATGACATAATATTTAGAATTTAAGCTTGGCGCATTCTTACTCGCTCTGGTCATCAAAACATAGATACTCCTGATTAACTAGTCAAAACAATATATCATGACAACTACTTAAAGTACTATACTTAGTTCTCCTAAACTAGCATACCCTACGTTTGTTAACCCACAGAATTTAATACATAAACATATTGAAAGTTACTTGAAATAAATTTCTAATCAAAACAATGTAGCATAACAAATATTTAAATTACTAAACTTAGTTTCCCAAAACCTACTTTGTTTAACCTGCGGAATTAGATATATAAACATATTGAAAGTAAATTGTCCTAAATTTCTAATCATAACATTATAACATGACAAATATCTAAGCAACTAACTTTAGTTCTCCAAAGGCTATTTTGGTAAACCTGCGAAATTAGATATATAAACATATTGAAAGTAAATTGTCCTAAATTTCTAATCATAACATTATAACATGACAAATATCTAAGCAACTAACTTTAGTTCTCCAAAGGCTATTTTGGTAAACCTGCGAAATTAGATATATAAACATATTGAAAGTAAATTGTCCTAAATTTCTAATCAAAACATTAAAGTACAACAAGTATCCAAAGTACTACATTTAGTACTGCTAAACTGTTCACATACTGGAGAAACAATTTATAACCTACAGTCTACCATTTAACGATGCAATACCTCTAACTAGCTCGTCATCATTATGTCAACTTACATTGTTGGGAGTATTAGTTCCTCTAACGGCTAGTGGCATCAAAGAGTCATTTTTCCCATGTCAAACACTCGCCTTTATTCATTTGAATTCAGAGGGGAAAAAAGGGGGTTGGAATGAATAGCCATAATTCGATATCATATTGTCCAATCGGCGACTAGAAGACCTCATGGGCGCCTGCGCAGAACGCTATGAAGTCTTGGTCTTGGATAACAGGGGGTGGAGGGTGACGAGTACACGACAATTGAGAGCTAGCCAAGTTTATCAGATCGCGCACGCGCTTTATTCACTCCCATCTATCTTGATGATGAAACAACAGGTTGTTCTTCCAGGACGTTAGATAGAGTTTGTTTGTTGTGTGAGCGGATCGTACTGGTCGAAAAAGCTCGCCTTCGGCCTCGAATGTGTTCTCCGACAGGGCAGTAAAACAGGGTAAGTAGCCAGGCGAACTAAGTGGTGGCGGTGTAGTATGCGACCACGGTACAAATACATAAATAAAAAACCCAACACCCCGTCCCAATCTTACACAGACACACAAAACCAATGAATACATAACCAATGAGCATACATAAATAACCAATGAGCACAAATAAATAAATAAATTAGTCAATAATAAACAAGTTTTTGAACACTGGAACACTGGGGGTCAAGAGGATGGTGAGGGGGTCAGGAAAACCAGGTGGAAAACCAACCGCCAATCAGAGAGTGAGGAGGCGTGTTCACGTGATCAAATTCAACCAATCAGTGAGCTGTTCCCATTCGCCGGGCTAGGTAGTTTTATTATTATTATTAGCACCACGTCTTACTACCCGTTCGGGTTATACTCTCTTACGCTAATGTGTAATGGTAGGGTGATAATGAGATGAAATGAAGGACCTACAGTTTAACGTGGAATCCGAACCACGGTGGAGGCCTGGCATTCCCCACATTCACAAGATAACTTGTCAGAGGTGAAGGAAGGGTTTGGAAATCAGATAAATCTGTGCCGGGACCGAGGATTGAACCCCGGCCGCCAGCATAGAAGTCTGACACCTTACCCCTAGACCACCAGGTCACCGCTAGGTAGTTATATTATACTATGCACATAACAGTAGCACTGGCGCAGCCAGGATTCATTTGTGCGGTGGGTTTA
Organism: Timema cristinae; assembly: GCA_039000515.1. Classification (NCBI taxonomy): domain Eukaryota; kingdom Metazoa; phylum Arthropoda; class Insecta; order Phasmatodea; family Timematidae; genus Timema; species Timema cristinae. Next base: position 5,784 of record JBCFYV010000642.1, read on the forward strand.
GTTTCACTGACCAACTAAGCGGGCTCTATTGGTTTTTCCCGCAGGAAAATTTGAAAATTGAAATGCTACAAAATGCAAATACACCAAAAGAAATAAAATAATATCTTAAGTAATTTATAATGTATAAAAATGGTCATAATCATGTAATTATTATGACTATTAAATTTTTACGAACACATTTTTATTCATGCATACTGATAGAATATACAAACATGCAAGTTTCAATAAATTGTATTTTGAAAATTTGATTTATGAAATTATTTTATGACCTGAAATCTTAAAATTCAAACAACTAACTTGTACTAACTCTTAACTCACAAAATCACTTTTGAACTAATTCAATTTAGTTTTATGTTAATTTTCCTTGGCTTCATAGGAATTTCATTGAGAACATCATCCTCCCCATGTGGAAAGATCATATCTGGGCTCAGAGATACCCAGATCTGGGAAAATCTGGCATTCCCAGATCTGACATTTTTCCACATGCGGTCGTAACTGACACCTCTGAATGTATGTACATGAAGCTCATTAAATCTGTCTTCATTTGTAGAGTTCCTCATGTATGATCTCAACATCATTAGGGATGAGAAAGGGGTAAGTGGGAAGTGGGGTCTTGTGGGAAGGGGATCAACCCTGACACCCCACCCCTCTCTCCCTTTGGCTGCGCTAGTGAATTGTAGCATATATATTCATCTTTACCTTTTAGCTTGCCTTCACTCATAATTATTTGAAACTAAAGTAATTAGACATTATATGTGATGGTGTTAAAATATGTAATGTCGTATCCGTACACTCAATAAAGTCAATTATAGCTTAAGATGTTTTTATATTGTTCCAAAATAAGTGTTTAAGTTAATATATTTGATTAGGTGAGGATAGAATTCTCAAAGGATTCGTCATCTATGTTTTTTATTTTTGGTTTGAAAAGTATTCTATTTTATTTTAATAGAGCTGATTTCCATTCTTCGAATCAATGCCATGGTTGCGTCGACCAAGCTCGCCTTCCCTTGATACAGATAGCTGCTGTACCGTGGAGGATGTGGCTAGATACGGCTGTATCGACAACGGAAGTTCCACTCTTAGCTCAACGTCACTAGTTTGTCAAGCTTGCTAGTTCTTTTATTCCTTTTTTAATTTAAAAAAAGAGGAAAATACTTGTTTATGGTTTAGCTTAATGGCTGTTAAAAACGTATTTGAGAGTTGTAGACTTTTGCGTGTTTGAACATGGTTGTACTAGGCCTACCTTAGTACTCTTATAACACCTCGTGGGACTATTAGAGCCACAAACACTAAGAGTAAACCATAAGAGTCTATTTATTTACGTATGGGGGAAATTCTCCTTTACACTCTACAAAAACGAAGACTAATATTTCTCCTTACTTTTCATTTCCGTCCTCCAATATATATATTAGCATTGCGTCTTACTACTCCGTGCGTGCTATACGCTTATGTACTAATTACACTAGTGATTTTAGGGATTAGGGAAGTTATATTTAGATGAATTCTACCCGCATTTGCGTGTAGGGAAAGTAGAAAACCATTTTGTAAAAACAACTCTAAGTACACCCGACCAAGATTCAAACCTCGATCTCCCTGTCATCAGTAATCTGGCCCAATACTAGATTATCACATTAGACACTGCAGTTTGTTTATATATTAATATACTCTTAGTTTTGAAAATATAAGTTGGTTTTAAATTAATTTACACTGTCATAATTTAGTCACTGCGGTATAGTCAGTCGCCTCTTAATGCTTTTGGGCCTAATACTTATTTAGCAACCCAATTTTCTTATGAGTGCTAAAATTAATAATTTTATTCTACAATTAGAAAAAATATGTGTGATGGTTGTAATACGTGTATGAAATGATTATAAATGAAATAGCCTTTGAATGACCAATGTTGATATACTTATTTTTTCAAGTTTGGTCATTGTCTTTGAGGGATAGTGGTTGGTGGTTACAGATTTAGACACGTCTATGAACCAATTTATATTGTATTATTATTTTTAAAAAGCAATAAAAGCTTTCAAATTGCTAATAAATACCCTATAAACAATTTGCTATCTAAAAATATATTCAAAGTTACTGGGAGTTAAGGTTTTCTTCAAAATAAGATAGCTCATCAAAAACCTAAAATAGGGAGATTTTTGTAATTCTTTTGTATAAAAGGATAAAATAAAATAAACAAACAAATCAATATTGTAATGAAATAAACTACAAGTTCATGTAATGGCAGGAAACATGTAAATTCCAATCTCAATGTTTGTAAACATATCGTACAAAAAACTTCAAATAGGACAAAAGAAACCATTAATATGTTGAAAGGAGTATTTTTTAACACATGACAATGTTTTTCTAACATTTTACCACTCAATAAATAAATAAGTAGCCTTCGTTTGAACTGTAAGGTAGCAAGCTTTGGTGTAACTTATAAGATAGGGTCCTAGTTTAGTTCGTCAAGGTCAGAGAAAGCGGAATGTACCTATATTCAAATAAGTGTTGGCGGAACTGGGGGGCATGGGGCATTGCCCCCCCTGGAGTAAATTTGCCCCTGCCTTCAACCTCAAACATTGTTTTATTACAACGTTAATAGTCTTTGATCCCCTTGTTAAATACTTAGATAATGTATCTATGACTGTCTACAATTTGTTTTCCAGCTGATAGAATTATGCGCCAACCCCCTGCACGATGCAATGAGACATGAGAGCCACCCACATTCCATGCTACAGCCAACTTCCTGTCCAAGGTCACGTCACAAGTCACCCCTTGACCCCTTTCTTTTCCAAGGTCATTTCACCATTTACCCCTCTCTACCCGTGCTCTTTGAATTTAGTGTGTAAGTGCATGTGCTCCTAGTGTTTTTCTTAAATAAAGTGTTATAGAGGTATAATCTCATCGCTGTAAAGTAGTCTTTGTTATTCCCTGGGAGAATAAATTTGTTATGGCTTGTATTACAAAGTTTGAATTCTAAAAAAAAAAAAAATTCTGATGGAATAATAATAATTGGACAATTGAAATTCGTCGGTATACTTCCATTGTGGCCAATCGCAAAATGGCTGAGAGGAAATCCTTGTTCGATTATTTGATCAAGTTAAAGAGTCTCGCGTCATTCTCGATCATGATCTACAAAGTGGCAAGTTATCCACAGTAATGAAATATTATCCACAGTAATGAAATATTATCCAACAGTAATGAAATGTTATCCACAGTAATGAAAGCCACTAAAATCGTTCAAGAATGTAATACAATACCAGGTAAGTGTACTTGATTTTTAAAATAAGAACTTAATAATTTGAATTTGTTTGTCGCCACGTTTTACTGCCTTTCTAGGTTATATGCTTATTAACTCATTATGATGATGGCCTATGTATGAGCTAGGTTGAGTTTAGAGGAACTGTACCCGCATTTGAGTGGAGGAAGATTAGAAAACCATTTAGGGAAAACACTACTCAGTACACCTGACCGGGATTAGAACCAACATTTCCCTGTAATCGGCAGTTCGGTATATTTCGAGTGACCTCTTAGACCAAAGGTGGTCAAATTGGGGCACGCATGTCACTAGAGGCACGCCTGAGCCACCGTAGGTTTTTAAAAAATATAGTATATTATAACAATGTAATATAAAATAAATCATCTAAGTTAATAAATTGCTAGAATTTTCGCTATTAATCGGCCGTCTGTATGTATACTTTCCCGCCACTCAAGATTCCTTTCTCTACCCCTTCCACTACATTTTCTACACCCCCTCACACCGCCACGTGCCACCCTGTATACATTCCTTGGTTGCTATTTGGCGGCATACTGACTGCTATGCACTGTGCTATACTCAGTATTAAAATATTTGTTTCGCATTATAAATAGGAAAAAACAAAAAAATCCAAAATTCCTATGCCAATAAGGAATTTAAAAAATGTATTACCCTACAAATTTTCAATAAATTGTGGTGATACGAAAATAAGTTTAGGTTAGAGATTTTGGGGTGGAGTGGCTTACATAAGATTATCTCAAATAGTGGCACACTAGAAAAAAAGGTTAGCAGATCATTGAGCCACCGAAGCGGGTCATTCGATATATTACAAAGTAAAAGGATTTCACTTGAATCACAATAATACAATACAAAATGGGAAATTCGTGCGATATTTAAAACACTTTTTATATGATTTGAATATTTAATTAAATTAAGTGAAATATAAGCGTATGGTACTATGATTATTAGTTTGTGAGTTTTAACAAACTTTTGTGACACTATGAACGATCGTTAATAAAAATAAAATTACCCTTGGCCTCAGGGACGTAACCGGGGTGTACTGAGGGGCCCATCAACTCCTCCAGAAATCTAGATCCCTTATGTTATTAAAGATAGAAATATATTTTAATAAAAAGCAACAACAAATAAAAATTACATTAAAATTTCTTATTAAAAATTAATTGTATTCACATCGTTAAATATTGTTAATATATAAGATTTTTCTTTTTTAAATCTAGGAAATGAGTATAAAGATAAGAACGCAGTTGCTGGTCCCAGTCACTTAATAAGGGAGGATGTAGCTTTGAAGTTTGACGGAAGGAATAATATTTACGGTTTCGTCCAGTGCCAACCTTACCCTGTGCTAAATTATACTGAAAACGCAAAGTGTTTTAAGAAAATCAAACGTCGTGACCATACATGTTTTCATCGCTGGTAACCTGAATTTACTTGGCTTCACTTTCAAAGTGAAGAAGTTGGCATATTGTCGAATGTATGAAATCAAAGAATGAGAATCTCTTTGGCTACCGCTCAAAACTTGGAACCACGTTCATTAGTAGAGGTTACAAGAATTGGAAAAAAAAGCTGAAAGTAAATTTAAAATACATTCAAAGAGGTATATGCACAAGGAGGCTGTGAAAAAAAAACACAAAAGAAAAACGTGATTCAGTGGCAAAACAAATTTATAAAGAAAAGGAAAAGCAGCAATTTGTAACCCGGAAGGCATTGCATGCACAAATGACGTCTCTTAGATATCTTGGGGAAAAAGGCATTCCAATACGAGGTCACAATAAAAGTGATGGGAACTATAAGGCTTTGCTTGGTCTGCGCACTGGTGACATTCCTGAACTAAAACAGTTTATTTTTCGATCTAAGGACTTCACTACACATGGCATCCAAAATGAAATGATAAAAATGATGGCAAACACTGTCCTAAGAGAAATATTGAATGAAATAAGCATTTTAGTTTGATTGTAGATAAGACTACATACATTTCCAAGAAGGAACAAGTTTTAATCTCTGTAAGAATCGTAAATGAAAATATTGAACCCAAAGAGTACTTTTTAGGTTTCTATAAAACAAGTTCAACCACAAGTTATGTCTTAACAAGTCTGATTATGGATACCTTGACGCGATTTAACCTCTCATTGGATAATGTTCGGGGTCAATACTATGCTGGTGCTTCAAATATGGGAGTAGTTCATATTAGTGTCCAAGTTAAAATCAAAGAAAAACAGCCGTTAGCAATGTATGTACATTGAACTAATCATTATTTTAATTTAGAGCTGAAAGACACTCCTCAATTCATGGTCACTTCATAGCACGTTTCCATCGTCTCGTGCGGCTGATTTTGATAGGGGTGTATCTGACAGGATAACAGTGCCAATAACAGCCCCAGAACTGGAAGACGGTGGGGGTATATCCAGCTTTAGAAATGCTATCTACACGTCACCCTCACACATATTACTCACTTCCGTTACCCGCATGAAGGATAGAGACACCGCATCTGTGGGCCTTCCAGCAGAGCCATTGTACGGCGACGTGTGACTGTTGGTCTGCACAATTTTAGCCACAGCCAGGGATGATACCGATTGTATTCTCCTTATGATGACCTCCGCGGTAAACCAACATGGCTGCTCCTGCGATCGTACACGCCTCTCTAAAAGATCCACCTTTGCTTACTCCATAAGCATATCTGTAAACTTCAGGCAGGCCTTCCGTAGGATCTCTATTTCTTTCACGCAATACAGTTCCAACTCGTGGTTTAAATCAAAGACATAATTTTCTCTGACCAACGCGTCATACGACTTCTCAAAATGCTCCTTTCCTTCAACTGACATCGCACTGATGACGTAGTCCTCCCTTGGATGAAAGGTACCCATATTCCCCTAGTTTTATTTTTTATTGATAAAATGGGGGAAATGTCCCTTGGTCAATGATTCGTCCAAGCAGAATGTCTTCGGCACCTTGGACAACGACATCTGGATAAAGTTCAGCGAGTCAATAAAATGAAGCGTGCCGTAACGCATGGACATAATTTTCCCACCGTTCATTATGAGCTCTGAAGTCCATTTTTTAACCTTCATCATATATTTTAAAATAAAATTATTATCGTACCCTTTCGCAATATGGCGTAGGAGGGTGATATCCTTAAATTTGTTTGTTTAATTTGCTCTACAAATCCAAAAAATTGGGCCATTGTGGCATCACTCTTGAATATGTTATCCTATCACCCCCACATTCGGTGCAATGATGGTCATTTACATCAATATGATGGCAGGCCCTACAACACGTCTGTACGACACAGAGGTTAGGTTCGTGCAAGTACGTGTTGACCGCACCTTGAAGAAGCGTTTCTTGTATGCATTAAAATAATAAAATACAAACATGAAATTGTCAATTTCCAGTGTCGGCTTGAATGGCACCTGCTTCATATAGCAGAAATGACCAAAAGGACGATATGTATCGCATACTCTACAAAAAGTATCATGACACCCGTGTGGATAAATTGATCTTTGCAAACTGAAAAATTGCCTGCATACCTCACAAACCTTTTTGACCTCACATACCGACATGTGACCTCTGCAAAAATTGGGACATTTATGGTTATCAAAACATATCTAGTTTGTGAACCAACGACCACAGTCTTTACAGGTCACAGTTTGACCTCCACTGTAGACAGTTTTAGCGTATCACTTTTTTTACGCGCTTTGTGATTATTCTTATAACTGAACGGCACACGGCACTTGCGTCAAAAATACCCGCACTTAAACGCGGCTGTAAAGGATGTTATGACATCAAAATGGTTTTGCTTATCGTCGTGAAAATACAAATACAGGTAACCCTTAAAGAAATGTTCGGGAGAGGTAGGCCCCTCATATATGACCTACCTTTCCTAACGTTCCCTGAGCACTGTGATTTTTTTATTCGGTGAGGTATGTATGCAATTGTTTCAGTTCAGTTATTCCACCACCACCTTTCAAAAGATTCACACGGGCATCACGGCATAAATCCTCTGCTTTATATTTTTGAATCATGCGGCCCTTCTTCGTGTGCTTACAGGTGTTCATATCCATGCATCCTGGTTCTCTTTTAAAGTAACACACAGTCTTGCTGACAACCAATGCACGGGCGAGGCAAAGTGCATCGTCGCCATTTTGAATCCTTATGATTCCTTGATTTCTTCGACTTTATGTGGTAGCCGGGGAGAGTTTATCACATTAACGTGCATTCCTGCTAGGCTCCTTAAAATGTCTGATTTTAACATACAGTGGTGCCGTACTTAAGAACAAATTATCACTTTGCAACGCGCAACTGACGTTATCGAGCATGGCTCAAGGGTCTAACTGATACACCCACCTAAATGAGAAGTATACAGGATTCAACGTGGAGTCCGTGCTATTCAAAAGTAAGCCAACATGAGCAACGGCACTGACACCATGGTCCTGCAGCCGATTGAGAAAACAGTAATTTGTTCTTCAAGCCAGCTTAATGTGTCACGATCACTTGCTGGAGCACCAAATTGTACGGTAACTTCTTTACCAATATTAAAGAAACGCTTCAATTGTTTTATTCTCTCCTCGACGATTCGAATAGAGATAACATTTGACAATGCTCCACCAACCCGATTTACCGGGCCACTAATTCTCGTCTGGGTTGCTGATTACGGCCCTGCCCTCACCATATCCATGCCTTGAAAGGGGGCTGCAATTCCCTCCTGCCTCACCCCTACACCAGTGGTTTGAAGGAAGACATCTGGAGGCGTCAAAGCTCCCGTCATTTGAATGGAGGCTGTGCAGTTTGGGGTCTGGACCATGTCTTCCCCTGGTTCGAACAGGGCATCTACGTTATTAATTTGAGCTTAAACATAACAGTTTGAATTCAAACACAAGTCACATAACTAAAAGTAAGCATTTGTTACAATATTCTACCAAATAAAGTCAATTATAAAAATTCATTCTTTGAACTTTTTAAATCAAACAAATTACCATAAAAGTTAGCAAAATAATTCCTGAAAACAAAATGGCCATTTCATTTATAGTTTGTCCTCGGAGCGGGCAGTGTGAATATAAGATATTAAAACGGATCCGACAGTTGCTCTAACAACCCAATTTAAAAACACTTGTTTATTTCACACAATGTTTGGGACATTTCATTTACTCTAAGGTTGATTATATTTGAAAAAATGTGTTCCCTATTAGTTCTCTATTATAGAGCTTACTAAGCAATCTGCTCATTCTATACGCTTTCAACATATAAATAAATAATCTCACCTATGGTTGCATCAAACACATTCAGAGCCGAAAAAATGTCCATTATAGGCTCATGCGGCACTAAGGGTGGTAGCGGTGGAAGTGATACCACCGCAGACACCTGATGTTGAGGAGACATCATATAGGTGCCCATGCTTATGAAACAAACATAAATTTGTATTCGATTTTTAACGTAAGTGATAGCAATGAATAATAATAATACAGAAACCACCTATTAATATGAATAATCATTTTCACAATAATAGCTATAGTCCTGCCTGGACTCGAACCTGGAATACCTATACCATGAGGTAGACATTCTACAAACAAGCTAAAGTGTTATCAAATAATATTGAAATAGGAAACCATCTTAAATTAATATCATATTTACCGCTTATCATTTATAAAACAAAAAACTGACAATCCGCAATTTTGTTACTGAATAAACCCAACAATTTAACCCATTATTCATATCCTGAAACAATTTTGCATGGTGCTATTTTTTTGTTTGGCTTTTAAAGAGTAATTATTCTTTCATACTAAATCTGGGCTTTCATTGGCCAGCTGTTACCAAAATTTTGCGGTCAATTCCTCCATGTAGACACCGAGGGCCATTAGATACGTGGATGTCTGAGGATCTTCACCCAGCTCATTCATTAAATAATACAAAGTAACAACTTAGTTTTATATTCAGTATAACTTGAATTAAAAAATATTAAAAAGACTATCTGTGTGATATAATAGTAAGATAAGATAATCTCCAGAGTGTTATGTGAATTTGAGACATTTAGCAGCGTTAGCTCATCCGGGGCAATGTTTAATTTATGATAACGCACGCATCACTTTGAAGTGTTAGCCTGTTATTGGTATATGTATTTGAAAGATCGATAGTAATGGGCGTCCTCAGCTATCGGCCGAGCTTTACATATATTCCCCATGTGCAAGATGGTTACCGTTAGAGATTTATTCGCTTTGTTTAGAATTAGGTAGCTTTTTTAGCCAAGAGAATGGATTTTTAGCTACTTTCGAACAGTACAAGAGTTCTTTTTAAATCCAAAAATGATTTTAAAATTGTTTATATTATTGTACATTTATACTGGATTATGAAATGTCTTTCATAAGTGTAGGGGTCCACAGAAACTGATGACATTTTAGTATTTTAAAACATTACCCTCAATAAACACGTTATTATGTTAATTATAATATACACTTGTACAAAACATTTTTTAAATAAAATTTAGTTTTTACTAAACTACCCTGAAATAATTTTAAAGTTAATAATAAATGTATTCAATAAACAACTTTTAAATAAGAAATATTATTTAATTTATTATAACCACTCCTGTTTATACTATTTTAAAATCATATTCAGTCATTAGTAAACTACCAACAAATTAATTACCATTTAACTATAGCTTGGAATAATGTTTTTAGATAAAATACCCTTTATTATAATACACATTTTTTCAGTTATAACTTTATCAGAATTTCATCCAAAAAGTGACTCCTTAGACACCTTCAAATTATCTATAGTTTTAATTCTAAAAAATTAACTATAAATTAATAAACTTAGACAACTCTGCAATGGTTTATTGTAATTTGGAAATAAATTAAATGTATACATAATGATTTAACAACAAATAAATAATAAATGTGACTGTTAAAAAAGTACATTTACTCACATAGATCTGTCAGCGAAGCGTAATTACTCATCCTGGGTTGCTTGTTTAAAACTCAAAGACAAGTTATACAATGAAAGTATTTCAAAACAGGTGCTGGTATTTATAGCTGTTACCAACTAAGGCTGCGACATAGCGATTACATCATCAGGGAAAACCCATTGCCACATAGTAGGGGGAGGTTGCGACATCATTCAAGGCCACAATCTATTCCTGTCTCTATTTGTCCTGTAAATCCGACAAACTCGTGCCAGGTATGAGATATTGGGCAAACCCAGGGGAAATTGTTGCGACATCACACGCAATTATGACGTCACATAGATCGAGGTGGCTTGTCTTGTCTATCCGCCAAATTGGCGCTAGTCATCAGGGAAAACCCATTGCCACATAGATGGAGAGAGTTGCGATATCATCCAAGGTCATGAATTATTCCTGTCATGTCGAGCCGAAAACTGGCGCCAGACATCAGGGAAAACCCATTACCACATAGAAAAGCATAAATAAACCTTTGCGACATTGAATGAGGACAACAGGTTGCTAACCTCATGTCGTCATGAAAATAACCAGAGGGGAAAGGAGGCCAAACTTTAAGGGGGAGGGGAAACCACTGTACTCAGCCAATCATATAAATAAGAGCTAATCAGATCGCTTTCCCACACGTTCCACACATATAAAACGTCGAAGTGGGGTCATAGGGAGGGGAGAATGGGGGTGGGGCAAGGGGAAGCCAACAGCCAATCAGAGTGAGAGGACGTGGTTACGTCACAAGCTCTAAGCCAATCAGCGTTGGGGTCAAAGGTCAAATTGAGGCCATACGCCATCCTAACTACTTGTCTTCAGGGTATAGATTGAGAAAATGTGCAACCACACAGCAAGGATAAAAGGGGATATTTGAAACAATGTGTATGATCAACCGATAGCCTCGGACTTTTTTACAGGTTAACAATCTAAAGTGTTGATTAGATACTAACATGTCCTTACTTCAAATCTTAATACAGTGGATCCTAAGTGATATTTATATGGTGTTGAGCTTAAGCAAGAAAAATACCTTACAAAGTGCACCAAACTAAAAGTAAAATTAACCCATAAAAATAGGGTTTTATTATTATGGCTGCCAAAAAATAATAATTTTAAAATACAAATAAATGAAGTCACTATTCTCGCAAGAAGAGTTTTCTCACATCAGTAATGCCGGACAGTAACAAAGAGTAAGCCTCCCCCTTCCAAGAACTCCAGAATTGAGGTAAAAACACTAGTGTGCCAGGTAAAGTGTTAAACAATGTACTCACGGAGTAGATACCCTAAAGTTGTAACGTGAACTAATATTATATATTCAGAATTCAACAGTACAATCACATTAAATAATGTCAAGTATATGGTGTAAACAATTTCTCACTATGCGTGGAAAGAGAGTGTAGGTGATTTACAAGTCATCTATGACTGATTTCTCGTACGGAAAAATGTCATATCTTACCCAAATTTTTTAAAAAAGTCATCCATTTCATAAATTAATGTAATTACTTCACATGGGAAATCTATCTTAAGTTATACCATCTCATGGATTTAGACCTTGCACCAAATTTAACCGTCCAAATGACATCGCGTTATAATTTGTTCATCACGATTTTTTGAGCGTTGTAAAAATATTAATGACTTCCATAATCAAAATCGTCAACTGTCTAACAGGCGAAATAATATGAAGCATCCTCTTCAGAAAGGTCAGTAACGTGGTTATAGATTTTGGAGCTAATAAAGATGGAGATTAGTCTTTTTCCTGTAATCCTGGAAACTTGTGAATCTCCAGATCTATAAAAATAGTAAGGAGTCAATGGCCAATTAATATGTTTTTTCAGTGTACGTCATATTATTTTGCCAGACAAATTTTATGATTACAATGAACTTCTCCCCGTGGCCACACAAAAAGCCATATTTAAATATTAAACAAATTACACGGTATTTTGTGGAAGGACAGTGATTATAATTTAAACACAATGGATACTTATTCTTACCCACACCTTATTCTCACTTTCTTGATAATTACACGAATATGCCAAACGTGAATATGCGCAACATTGTGTTTTTGCCTCTGAAAATCTTGAAATCAAGTTGCATCATATGCACGACACATAGTTATTTGTGCAACTTTCAATAAGTGTTCATTGTTTGGGGATTTAAAGAGCTGGATCATTCAGACAGATGCACTCATTAACATACGCATGCTGAAAACTATTATACCTCTGCTGTGAGCCATCAGGTTTATTACTTCGATGATCAAAAACTGCAACAAGAGCAGTTTGTCCTGCAGCCCTTGACGTCAACATGGAACTGGTATAAAAACATGAAACGTATTGGATCCTTGACTACATTTACAAGAACGATGTAATGTAATACTTTGACAGCAATGGTCTTTCCCCACGTAAAAAGTTGAACGTGTTTTGAATAGGTTAAACATTTCCCGATGAACTCAAAGCTTACCAAGACAAAGTTAAATGGATTCTAAGCCATTATTGCCCCATGTATATTCACTAACGTGACTAAAATGTTCTAATCAAGAAGATACTGACTATTTTCACCCAGTGACCATAGAAACAACAATACCTGTGCTGTAAACAATACACTGTGTATTTTTAGACGTCAACGACATACCACCACTCAATAAGATGCATCCAATCAGCGTGCGGAATGTCTCTCCCACCCTCCAAAAAAAAAATTCACCATAAATAATGCTACGAGGGCAACGTTAGTCTTCCAGCAGTCGTTGGAGAGATAACAATAGTATATTTTCATTTATTTGAGGTGTTTACCGTGCACTTTCTGAGCCGACTGATTACATCAGCACAATAGAATTTCTTGTAGCTAGAGTGAAAGAGACTAACAAGTTTGCCGGGAAAGGTATTTTCACATACTTTTCAGAGTTATTTTACATACCATAATTGACAAAAAACCGATAAATTTACTTCGCGTCCAAGGAATTTGTGATATGGATTTTTATCACTAAAAATTCCAACGAACTATGCTGGGTTTGAACACACTAATATCAGGTCCTGAGGCGAGCAATTTACTCCAAAACTGCCGAGATCGACAAAACATTTACAGCAGCTCATCTGCATCATCAAGGAAATCTTACATGCATTCAAGATATGTTTGAAGTCGTAGCACTAAGCCTGCGAAACTATACGTGATATCCATTATGTCAAACAGGCTAAATACGTTGAATGATAGTATTGATTCCTTGGCCCAGTATGACCTTGAGCAATGATTGGTCGAAAGAGGTCACGTGACCTCTCATCCTGCTCTCTGATTGGTTGTTCCCCTCCTCTCCCACCTACTGACCTCATTTCCTCTCACCACTACAGCCCCCTCGACTATCAACCCTGGACATGTTGGTTCTTGATGATTAATGATTGGTAATTAATTATTGTTAATTAATTAATTGGTAGGATTGAGGTGTTGGAGTTTTTATTCATTGATTAGGGCACTGTAGTTTATTAGAACCTCGGGCTATGGCTGTCGGGGGTAGAATGAACATTGGTGCTTCTGTCACAAGGCTCTGTCCAACATGAACCTCTCCTGACGACAGTTTGTGTTAGAGTGTGATAAATGTTTCCCCTGCCTTTCACTTCCCCTCCTCTCCTGTCGCAACCCTGGCGCCAGTATGGGGGGGTCGACAAGTCAGGACAAGAATAGATCGTGACCTCGGCAACCTAGGGTTTTCCCTGGCGCCAGTATGTCAGAACAACAAGACGAGTTGATACAAGAATAGATATGGAGGTCATTGACCCTGGCAATGGGTTTTCCCTGGCGGCTCACGAGAAAAAATAGATCGGGAACTAGGTCAGTGTGTCGCAACCCTTGCGCCAGTATGTCGGCCCGACAACACATGTTGAGACAAAAATAGATATTGAGGTCATTGACCCGGGCAACGGGTTTTTTCCCTGGTGCCAGGTTTGTGGGCAGACAAGAAAAGTCGAGACATGAATAGATCGTGACCTTGTTTTCTTCTTCTCGTACCATGCTGGCGTCGAATGAGGGAGGGGGTGACTATAAAGAGGGCCGCGCACTTGTTTGTCTATTTATAAGCGTTTGTAGAGCGGTTCAAGATGAACAAGTTACAACAGCTAGTAAATATTGTCGACGCCGTGCAGGCCGTAAAATTGTGTGATCTAATCTTAAATCAAAAGTACACGGTGGATTAATTAAAAGCTGTCAATACAAAGTTCGGGAGACTCCTAATAGCCTATCTAGACGTCGAGTTTTGTGTATTTTTACCCTGTCGTTTTGGTACTCTTACAGATCAAGACGTGTGTGAGTTAAATAAAGAAAAACTGGTATTTACCTGCGCCAGAGTAAAACCCGGTTCACCTACCATTGTGAACTTTGAATGCGTTTAAGAGACGGTGCAGTTAACAACGACAACAATGGGCAGCGGTGCAGTTAGTACAGAACGTTTAGCTCTCAGATACGCTCACCATGCATAGAACAGGCTATATTAATTAATATTTGTGGGTCATACGATTGAGGGGTGTGCCTATATGACTGGGGAGAATGTTCACAGGGTTGCGGTGTGTGATAGACAGGTAATTTATAAAATAGAGGAGCGAGGCTATATCGAGTTTTGCGACTCAACCTGTCACACGATAAGAGCGATGGAATTACTACCCTACGAGAGAATCGAAGAGAATTACATGTGTGATATGACGTGCGTCGTGTATAATTTCCGCAAAGAGGATGTTGTGGCTGTGTTGCCACGCCTCCACCACCACCCTTCCACCACCCGCCACCTCCGTCCTTCACAACGCCGCCACCGCCGCCCCCAGAGTCGCCCGAGTACCCACCGCCAGAATCGTCTACCTACCAGGCATCAGAGTCACCTGGGTACCCGCAACTAGAGTCCCCTACTTACCAGCCACCTGCGTGCCTGCCACCACCACTAGAGGAGGTAAAGTCCGAAGAACCCGTAAATATCGAGGTTTTAACAATGTACAAAAATTATAGGTGAAACGCCCAACGACTACATACTCGGTCTGGGCAGTTTCGGTAACGTTTCCCTTCCAAAGTCAATCTATTATTTGGATTGTAAGCGGTTTAGATCTAAAGCACGCTGTATGATATATCTCGGGGGACAAAGTGTGATGTTTAAAAGTGAATTAATAAACTAGACGTGCTCAGATGAATGTAGCACTCTGCTGGAGTCATCGGAGCTATTTTGAAAAAGGTGAGAGGAGGGAACGCAGTTTGTGAGTAGAGAGAGCGTTGCTACTTGAGCGAGAGTGTTTATTTTGCTGCATCTCCAATTGACATTATGCCATTTAAATGGAGCATTTGTGAGGGATCCTACGCAAAGCTCTCCAATCTTATTCGACACAAACACCAATGTCATCAAACACCTACAAATGCTGCTCACAAGGATGCATGTTGGGACGAGGAGGTATTGTGCAGGCGTTAGACCTGATCAAGAAAGTGCAATACAAACGTGTCAAGTGCTTAAACGAACTTGTGAATAACAAAAGTTATAACGTTGTTCTATCGGAATAGACCATCAATGAACCGAATGTTATTGTGCTCGAGTTTGTTGGAAGAGTAAGATTGCCAGGTTAAAAATGTGGAAACATTGTCAATATACGTTCTAGCCCCTCTCAGCGCTTCCTGAACTATTTTGGAGGTGACTCCTACTCATTTTCTAGATGGTAGAAGCGATTATAGTCTTTCATATGTCTTTTATTAGGTAAAAGAGTGATTATATGTTTTTCTTGCTATGTATTGGTCAAAAGACCAAATAATATTGCTGCGTGTTGTTGTTATGAATGTTTTAAATTAAGCAATTGCTGATTCGTCAATAAAAAAAACTGCCAATAAAATGTTATTTTTAACCCCTTAAATAAGTCGGTTGGAGAATCAAAGACATGAAAGAGATGGCAACATTGTTGTAGTGACTTAGGTTGCACACAAAGAGAAAGTATTTTGTCCATAATGTTCTAGACGGAGCTTCTAGGATAGTAGAGAGAGAAGTGTAGAAGTTAAAACGCCAACATAACAGTTTTATAATATTTATTCCCACAGCACTTTAAAAAAATCACAAGTAATACACTTTGAGGATCTTGAATTATCTGTTGTAATGTCTAACGCTCCCGGGATATACATTTAGTTGATAGCGTATCTGACCACTGAGTCAAGGGTGTCCCTTAGTAAATCAGTTTATTAAGCTTTAATTCCTTCCTGTAAATATGTAGGCTCTAAATAGCCAATATAAGTTTTAATATTCACGATAAGCTAATAATCAACGCCATAGTAATAGCTTCCTTTATCCATGTCAGGTATTTAGGGAGGCTTTCCAATCACATGTAATTAACGGCAGTGCTTTACAAACTCTCTAACCTACGTTTGGATTTTAGGGGGACATATAATAGCTATCGGGATATTTTTCATCAAACCCAGAACACATGATAGAGAAAAAATAAGTATCGTTCATGTAGTAGTGCACACACACATACACACACACGCGTGCGCACACACACTTTCTTTTATTATTATAGATTCCTGATTTATTAATATAAATACGCGGATAGCCATGCAGGGAAGGGGGGGAGAGAGAGAGAAAACAAACTCAAAACTCACTGAGCTACAGTCCCATATTTATAGGAGCAACTAGAAAAGCCCATAGCTCTAATTTCACGTATTCATACGTCAAGACAGGTGTCCAATTAATAATTACAATGTTTACTTCGTAGACTTTAGATTTATACCCAGAGAGAAAGTAAATGGGCTGAATTGTTTCAACTTATCCATACTATTTAGACAGAGCTTCTAAGTCAAATAAACTTGTATTCATAGGATAGGAGAGAGAGGTATTTTGGGTGTAGACGTTAAAACACAAACATGGGAGTTTTTATAATATTTATTTACACAAATAAATGTTTTCACAAATATAGCTCAAACCATGAAAATGATATATAAACATTGTTTTAAATATTATTCATGTAATTATTTCTAATATATTAGCGTTTTTTAATGTACCTGTTTGAGTAACAATAATAACGTAATTTATAAGTCTAATTGCACCGTTTTAACGAAACAAACAAATTATGTTATTTAATTTAAATAAAATTTACCCAAATGTGAAAAGACATCAATTATCATCCTATATTCTATAATAATATTTTTGCCTGAAATAGAGACCAATCAATTAATTAATTGGTAGGATAGATGTGTTGTACATTATTTATGGGCTACAGCACTGTGAATATTTCAACTTATTCATAATGTTTGAGACAGAGCTTCTAGGATAGGAGAGAGAGAGAGAAAAATAGAGAAAGAGAGAGGGTTGTATCCATTAAAACACAAACATAACAGTTTTATAATATTTATTCAACATATCTAATTTAAAACAAATTGTTCTAATAAATTATGTGTAAATTAGCAAAATCTCTAAAACAGTTTGTAAAATATCTAAATTAAAAAAAAACACGGCATTTTGAATAGCCCAATAAACACTTTGTAAATATAAACTTTAAATCAAATTGTTATAATATATTATGTGTAAATTAGCAAAATCTCTAGAACACATTGTAAATATAAACTTTAAACCCAATTGATCTAATATATTTAAATTTTCAAAAAAATAATTTATCACATTGTTTCACTTTATATTTACATGGCTATTAAAATAAAGAATTTAAAACAGTTTTTAAAAAAATAAAAAATCATAGTGCTCCGTTTACTCCTTATGTATTTAAGTCAAAATAATGGGGCATCATTTTGCGTCTCATGGTGTATATTTATATCTATTTATCTATATCTGAATCGCTATAAGCACATGGCCAGGGGGGGTTGCCAAGTCTATTGTTCCGGATCCTGAAATAGTGGTTCGGATAGGTCGCATTGCTCTCCTCTTGTCTACGCGACCTATCTGAACCCCTGAAGGTTGCACTCGTATATTAGTTTTGCGTACCCCCGAGGTACCTGGAGACGGTTGAGACAGCGTGTCCAGAGGCTCCCTTAAGTTCGGCCTGTCTGGCAGGGAACCGTCTGGAGACGTTGGAGGAAGCGCTTCCAGCTCCTGGGTGTCCAAGGGTAACAATAATAACGTAGTTTATAAGTCTAATTGCGCCGTTTTAACAAAATAAACAAATTATGTTATTTAATTTAAATAAAATATACCCAAATGTGAAAAAAAATCACTTACTATTCTATTATAATATTTCTGATTGAAATAGAGGACCAATTAATCAACTAGTAGGATTTAGTGGAGAGCCACACGTCCTCTGGAACAGCGTGGCAGGAGGCAGCTGCTACCTTGAACACTGTCGGCGCACAACGTCAGCCAGATAGGCGACCATGGCCTCTACGAGGTTGTCCCCAACCTCAAGCTTTCCCTACTCTGGGCTATTTCAGCTGCCTGTTGCACCGCTGTCAGCCCGTCGGCGCCCCACCAGGACTCATCCAAACAATTAAGTTAGGTTTTAACTTTGCGGTGCACCATCCCATTTATATTTAAATAAATTGCTTGTTCATTAACGAGTGGGAAAATTTCTCGTGTCAATCTATAGCAGACAGCTATTATAAATACAGACACATAAAAGTTAGGATTTTTGCCACACATAATAGTTATTGGTTTTTTCAACAAACCAGAGACTCATGATCGAGAAAAATAAGTATCGTTCATGCATATATATTTAAAGTGCAGGCAAGAAATTAAACAAGAAGTTCGTATTTTAGGCACGCATAACCCTAATTGTTTTCACGTGAAGGAAACGTGACCCACATTTAAAATAACCTATGGATTAGGTCATCAATTATATTATTATTATTATTATTATTATAACCTACGGAATCACTCCCCCCTTGGCTGTGGTCTGACAACACACACGGGTCTAATTGGGTCGTTCCTTATATTAGGAATAGGGTGGGTGTTTTGTGGAGTGTCCAATAGCTTGCTTGTGGTTCGTGGATAGTGTCATGCCTGACTAATTGATGCGTAGGTGCCTTGGGGGTTATTACGAGCAAATGCGCGCAATCTGATGCTGAAGGGGGTGTCATATAATATCGGTAATGCGGCAGCGGCTGTGATGACGAGGGGAGTCGAGTGCTCTGTTGCTAGCAAGGGTGAGTCCGTTGCGGGGGTAGGGGGAGCGAAAAGAAGAATGCTCTCGGGGTTGTCTCTTGACATATGAAGTAAATCCTCTGTTGTGTATCCATGTTCTGACATAAACAATCAAGAATTTATTTACCATAGTGTTTCTACAACAACGTAAATACCTGTTATTTTAGTTTCACAAAACTTAAGGGTTTTTACGGGACCTACCACTTACTCGCACAAAGATAAAAGTGAGAGAAAGTCCCAGCATCATTTATTTATATAAGTAATTGTAGATATATAATATTATAACTTTTTAACCTACTTATTCATTAACTATCGAGAAAGGTTCTTTTTTTGTCGGTGGAAAAGCAGATAGCTATTATAAATATAAACAGTAAGAGATTTTGTATTTATTCACTCATAATTATTTTCACGCCTTGAAAAATAAGTATCGTTCATGTGGGCAAGAAATTAGCCCGCATATTAGCTAATATTTGTCAAAGAGGTAATCGAGCCGGGACGCCCTCTCATAGGCGGTGCAAACATGGTTTATTGTTAGATTAAGCACCTAGACTTTATAGGTAGATTTTTTTTTAAAAAGGAGACGTTTAGAGCAGACACAAATTTAATCATGGCAAATAAACAGACAACTTTAAAATTAAATAGTTGAATCAACCCTATAATGTCCTATAACCGCTTAGACCAACATTTAACTCAAGCATGAAATATGGATAGATTAATCAATTGCTAGCTTTTTTTTAGAACAGTCGCAAATTTAACCTTAGCAAATACACAACAATTTAAAATTTAAAATCAAGCACTTTTAAGCTATGTAATAGAAGAGAATTTAAATACCTTGTGTGGATGCTATTGAATTATGATTAGATTAATAAATGCTAGCTTTTAAAACAGTCACAAATTTAACCCTAGCAAATACACATACAATTTAAATCTAACCCTTTTAAGCTATGTAACAGAAGAGAATTTAAATACCTTGGGTGTATGATGTCGAATTTTCCATCGCCTTGATTAATCAGTTGTTCTGAAACGTATTGTTTCCATTTGAAGAAGAAAAGGCAGAGGGTGGTTAAACTCATCCATATATATATATATATATATATATATATATGAACCAAAACCTACCATTCACTGGAGAACCAACTTATCTAATTTACATCAAAAATAGAAGCGGAAAAAATACGTAAGGTCTCACCAATACTTGAGCCATATTAGTTTTCAACCACACTTATTGTGTGAAATATTGCCTCGGTACACTTGAAATTTAAAAAAAGCGCGTTAGTAACGATAAAAATTATATCGTGTTGTCTTTATTTTTTATTCAAATCGTTAATGAATGCCTCCGTGAAAACAGTCAAAGCTGTTTATGATACATAAAAATAAAAGTATTACAGGTTACTAAGGGTTGTTCTTTACCATACAGATCAATTTTCACAGAAAGTGTCCTTTAGACGACAGCCTTCTATGCTTGCGTCAGGAGTTAAATAATCGGTCACGGCATAGATTTTTCAAACCCATCCTTCACCTCTAACAAGAAGTGTATTGTTAGGAATTTCCTGACCTCTACAGTGATCTGGATTCCACGTTAAAATGTAGATCCACCATTTTCATCTCGCATTCCCCCGAACGGTTAGTAAGACACGGTGATAAATGTGTGTATCACCTCACAACGCTGCGGGTACAAGTACGCTACTTGCTTATTTCGACATATAAATATGTGAGAGTTGATAAAGATATAGCAAACGTAGGTACCACAGGGACTTGCGGTGTTTTCCACGCTTCCTCTATGCAAATGAAGGCGCACTTCCCAATTCCTGATCTATTAGCGTAATTAGTATAGCAGCCGCTTAAAACTCTAATTACAAAACCCGACTTCCTCCCATCTTTAGCAGTATAGTCTATTGCTAGAGTAGCGCCTTAAACCGTGTGGTCATTATTTATGTTAAGAACTTGCTAATACGTGCAATATTAAGCTAATTACCTGTTTTCATATTGGTTATAGATACAATTACCGAGTCTAATAGATTTTCCGTTCTCCCTTCTTGTAAAATGCGGGTGCACTTCTCTAATTTTTGGTTACAGTATCTATATTTAATATTACTTAGAAATTTATGTGAGAAGTTTTTTCTAATAGATTTTCCATTCTCCTTCTTGAAAAATGCAGGTGCACTTCCTCTAATTTTTGGCTTCCTAAAATTTTATTTAATAATTTACCCCTGCGGTGTGGATGGCTACAGCGTTTGTTTCGTGTAGAGCCAGGCGGTCTAGGAATTTATGATGAGGTTTTTCTAATAGATTTTCCGTTCTCCCTCCTTGCAAAATGCGGGTGCACTTCCTCTATTTTTTTGGTTAGAGTATCTATATTTAACATCACTTAGAAATGTATGTGGGAAGTTTTTCTTATATACTTTCCATTCTCCCTCCTTGGAAAATGCAGTGCATTTCCTCTAACTTTTGGCTTCCTAAAATTTTATTTAATAATTTACCCCTACGGTGTGGATGGCTACAACGTTTGTTTCGTGTAGAGCCAGGAGGTCTAGGAATTTATGGTGAGGTTTTTCTAATAGATTTTCCGTTCTCCCTCCTTGCAAAATGCTGGTGCACTTCCTCTAATTTTTTGGTTAGAGTATCTTTATTTAAAATTACTTAGAAATTTATGTGGGAAGTTTTTTCTAATAGATTTTCCATTCTCCCTCCTTGCAAAATGCAGGTGCACTTCCTCTAATTTTTAGCTTCCTAAAATTTTATTTAATAATTTCTCGGCTGTGTGTGTATGTGTAAATATTCCTTGGTTGGTCTAGCAAACGCGGCTACCACATGGACTTTTTTCTCACTCGCGCAAATGTCGCGTGCATTGAGGCAGTCGTTGCTCGCCCCGCAAGGCCCTATGTAAATCCTGTTAGTCGCCATAAATCTTCTAGCATCCGCTTAATTTGAATGTTTGATATAGAACAAAGAATGTAACGGTCTGCTAGTAAATTATACATGTGAGATGATTTCACACTAAACCATTATTTGAAATAAGTTTCTTCTCCAAGTCTTCCCTCCCGAAAACATAATATAATATTTAGTTACAAGAGAATGTCTAGCTATTATGTTATGGTCAGATAAATAACTTGAGTGCTGAACAATAACGTTCATCCTCCCTCCACGCAGATGAAGGCACATAGTTTTTTTAAATCACGGGAGGGAGATTAACGTTGTTGTCTATTTCTGTATCAGGGATATCCTGGGTTTACCACCCTTCCTCCACGCAGATGAAGGTACATTCGACCTTCTTTAGTGTAAATAAGAGAGGAGCCCTTTGCCGCTCTTAAACTACTAATATGATTTCTCATGCAAATCGTCACTTATTCCACTCTTGCCTGCTCCGGTGCTAGTTGATTATTTTACTATAAGATACTTATATTTACAAATACACGTATAATTTGTTTTAAATTCAAATATTAGAACCGAACGGTAGTAAGTTTTTAAAAGGGCCAGTTGAGCGTTGTGATTTGAACACGACCACTTTCAGCTAGTGTTCGAGCTTGAGTGATAGTTAACGGTATTTCACCAGCAGGGCCTGTGTGTGTGTGTGTGTGTGTCACTATCTATACCTGAAAATACCGATGCCTGATTCAATGTTCCCAGGATGAACAACCCCGGCTCTGAGGGGAGAAGTGGGAGGGGAGAGGGAGAGAGAATTCCAGTGTTCATTACCACCAGTCAGTTGGAGGAAAGTGTAAGGGTGGTTTGGTCATCAGACATCAGCGTGCCCATGGTGAGGCAAGGCTTGTGTCACAAATCGCAGTAAGTGAGCAGGACACGGCCCGAAAGAAAGGTTCTCAAATCAAGGTGTGGAAGCTGCGGGTGGCTCTATATTTCAACAAATAATCTACAGTGCCCTAATCGATGAATAGAAATTCCAAAACCTCAATCCTACCAATTAATTAACTAATTAGCAATAAAGAATTAAAAATCATTAATAATCAAGAACCAACATGTCCAGGGTTGGTAGGCAAGGGGCCTGTAGGGAAGAGGTCAGGAGGGGCGTGAGGGGAATAGCCAATCACAGAACAGGAAGAGGGGGCACGTGAACTGTCTCGGCCAATCAGAGCTCAAAGTCATACTGGAATGAGCAAACCTGTAAGATACTCTGCACAAACGTACGATACAGACAGAACACTGCACAAACGTAAGTAGTCTAGTACGGCGTATGGGTACACCTCCCTGATAGGCTGGATTTGGTCACGTGACCACGCCTCCTGCTCTCTGATTGGCTGAGCCCCTCCTTCCCCCACCCCTCTTCCTCCTGCCCCTCCCCTACAGGCGGTACGTCACGTACATGTTGGTTCTTGTTGATTAATTATTACCGCTGACCTACTTTCCCCTCCTCCTGCCCTCCCCTACAGGCTGTAAGCCACGTACATGTTGGTTCTTGTTGATTAATTATTGTTAATTGATTGGTGGGGGTGTTGGAGTTTTTATTCATGGTGGCCGAGGTGCTGAGACCCTATCAAACTTCAGGGGGGGGGGGGGTTGGAGTTTTTATTCATGGCTGCCGTGTTGGTGAGGTGCTGAGACCTATATCTATCAAGCTTCAGCTGTGTAATGCCTCTTTAACTTAGGAATTCTCCTTCTCCCCCACTGTTGGTTTTCCCCCTCCAGTCCCTCCCCCCTACAGGCTGAAAAACCACGTGCATGCGCCATATGGGCCAAGGAATTTCCCCAGTTAAGCCTCTAATTTCCCCCCCAAGAGTCTATTAAAATTGTTTGTTCGGTATCGTCCCTTCCCAATGCACGGATGTGGTTCCGTCATGGACCGGAAGTAAGGTAGAATTTTTCCAAGTTTATGTGGTGTGAGGGAAAGGGAAAAAAAACCACCCTCCCCCGAACGAACTTCTCCTGACGAGCGTTCGTGGTAGAGGGGTTATAAAAGTTTTTTCTCCTGCCTTTCACTTCCCCCAACCCTGGGGGCCAGGTTTGGGGGGTCGAAAAAGACGAGTTGGGGACAATAATGAGTGACCTCAACCCCTTTTCCCAGATGTGCTCAAACCCCTTTCCCCCCGCTTTCCCCTTTCCCCCCCCTCCTGGCACTGGTTGGGGGTCTTTAAAAAGGGGGGGAAAAGAATAGATATTTAGGTATCGGGGCCCATGTTGGGGGGCAAAAGTAAGGCAAAAATAGATCGTGACCCCGAAACGTGGTTTTTTTTTCCCAAAGAAAGTAATATTGCGTGTTAAGTCGCAACTTTGCTGCCACATGAACAATAAAAGGGGGCCGAATCCTCAGTTGGGGGGCCCTTTTTCCGGGGACAAAAGTTATAATTTTTTTTGTTTTTGGGATGTCTTTTCCAAAGCACGATGTGTGATCCGTTATTGCGGGGCAACCCGCTTTTTTTTTTCTAGACGTAATCCCTTGCGTGTTATTGCAAACCCCGGGGCCCCCGAAATTTGGGGGGCTTAAGAAAGTTGAGCAAAATATTTTCCCCCCGGGGAACGGTTTTTTCCCTTGCTCGACAAAACGATTGAGACAAAAAAAATATTTGGGTCTTGGGGAATTTAGGTGGGGGTAACAAAATCGAGAAAAAAATAGATCTGTGACGTGTCAAGGGGGGTTTAAAGAGGGGCCCCCTTTTGGTTTTTCTTTTATAAACGTTTGTAAGGGGTTTAGATGGAAAAAGTTAAAGGGGTAAATTTTTGATTCATTTTTGACCTTTAAATTGTGTGTCTACCCAGAAAAAAAGTCTCGGGGAAAAACAAAAAACCGTCAATAAAAGTTTTGGGGGAAGCCTAATACCCATTAGAGGCGGTTTAGTGGGATTTTTTTCCCCGCTTTTTTGGACTCTTACTTTAAGACGTGTGTCCCTTAAATAAAGAAAAATGGGGATTTACCTGGCCGGATTTTTAAAACCCCCTTCACCCCCATTGTAAAAATTTGAACGGTTTTAAAGCGGGGGGGGGGTTTAAAAGGGGGGGGGGTGGGGGGTTAAAAATAAAAAACCTTCCCCCCCGGGGTTTGGGAAGGGTAAATTTAAATTTAAATTTTTGTTGGGCTACGATGGAGGGGGGGCCCCATATGACGGGGGGAATTTTCCCCCGTGTGGCGGTGGTGAGAGAAGGAAATTTTTTAAAAAAAGGAGCGGGTATATCGGTTTTGCGCCCGACCTTTCCCGATAAGAGCGATAGAAAATTCCCCCACGAGAGAATCTGGAAACGTATAGTTTATGTAACGTGCCCCGTTTAAAATTTTCCCCCAAAAGGGGGATAGGGGAGTGTGCTCCACGACCCCAAAAACCCCCCCCGCCGCCCCCACCCAAAGCCCCGACCTTCCGACGCCCCCGGGGCGCCCCCCCCCGGGGAAAAAAAAGGGAACACGGCCCCCGAGTCCCCGGCGTCCCCAGCCTCGAGTACCCACCAAGGCGTCTGTCTACCGGGCATGATTCCCTGGTCGATTCATGGGGGTTCCCCCTTTGAGTCGTCCGTTCCCGTCACCAGGGCCCCCCCCCCACCGGAGGTAAAATCCAAAAAAACCTTAAAAAAACCGGGGTTTAACAATTTACAAAAATTTTTTAGGGAAACGCCCCCCGATACATTCTAGCCCGGGGAGTTTCGGGAAAATTTTTTCCTTCCCAAAAATCAATATATTATTTTTTTTGTAAGCCTTTAAATTAAAAACACGTGTAGATATTTTTTGGGGGGGAAAAATGTGAGTTTAAAAATGAATTAAAAAAAATATACTTTTTTTTGCGCGGGGATCGGGGCTAGCGGTGCATTTTGAAAAGAAAAAATTTTTTAAATTTGTGGTAGGTGGTTTTTTTTTTTGCTGCATCCCCCCAATTTTTCCTTTTTGCATTTTAAATGCGCTTTGTGGGTGGAACCAGCAAAGTTCCTTTATTCGGGAAAAAAATTAAAAAGTCTCAAATGGCTCACCGGGGTACCCTTTTGGGGGGGGGAGGTATTATGTGTTTTTTGTGAATGTTTTAAATTAATCAATTGTGATTTTAATTAAAAAAAAATAACAATAAAATTGTTCCACTCTTTTTCTAGTGTAAGATTTTTTATATGTATTGGTCAAAAATCAAAATAATATTGTGTTTTTGTGGTTGTTTTAAAAAATCAATATTGCGATCTTTAGTTAAAATGTCGTTATTTTTTTTTAATTCTTAAAAATAATTTGGGTTGGAGAATCAAAACTGAAGGGGGCGGCAGAATTTTGTAATTAGATTGCAACCAAAGACCCCGAAAAATTCCCAATTTTTGTATGAAAATTGGCGTCTATTTTTTTAAATTGTGTAATCAAATCCTGAGGGATTTGTATTTTTTTTGAGCCTGAGCTTATAAGTATATGAGCTTGTTTTTATGGATGGAGGGGTTGTGGGTGTAGACGTTAAAAACACAAGCTAACAGTTTTATAATTTTTTTCCCCAAAACACTTAAAAAAAAAAAAAATTTTTTAAATGTCTGAAAAAAATATTTAATTTTAAAAAAAAACCATGTAATACATTAGGGTTTTTGAAATTTTTTTAAAATTAAACAAAAAAAATATGTTGTTTAAAATATATATTTACTTTTAGCATATCAAATTAGTTACTTAAACAACGACAAAAAATTTTAAATTTTGAAAAAAATTTATGATAAAATATTTATTTACTTTCAACAAAACCAAAAGAAATCGTTTGGGATTTGAAATTTTTTTAAAATTAATAGGTTTTTAAAGTTTTAATGTTAAACTATCATTTAAACAAAAAAAAAATTTAATGTCAGAAAAAAATTTTAAACTTTTACAACTAAAAAAAAAAATTTAATGTTGAAAAAAAAAATTTTAAATTTTTTACAAAAAAAATACAAGTAATAACTTATGGGTTTTTAAAAATTTTTTTAAAATTAATTGTTGTTACTTTTTAAAATATGAAATATACACACTGGCAGGGTATTACCATTTTTAACAAAACAAATTAGTTATTTAAAACATGACAAGAATTTAATGCGCAAAAAATTTGTTGATATAATAAAAATTTAACAAAATAAAAAAAAAATTTTAATAATAATAATATATTTACTTTCCGAAAGAAAAATTTTAATTTCGAAATGTTTTTTTTGAAAATATTTTTAATATTTTGAAATTAAATAGAAAAGGGGGATTAAAATAAATTTCTGGGGTACTTTTTATTTTTATTATCAAGGGCGAATAACGGGGTAGCATCTTTTTTATCAAGCGTTTATCGATCCCGGATAATATCTTAGCTGGGGTTTTGTAAAAATATTGGGGGGGGGATGAAAGGTTTATTGTGGGTAATATCGTTGTTTTTTTTTGCGTTTAAAAACGTGGTTGGGAAAGGTGTCTTGGTTTCTTGGCAATGGGCCGGTTCCAAACCCCCTGAGGCTGCGAGTGTGAAATAGTTTTGGGGGCCCCCGAGTACTGGAGACCGCGGGCCTGAAGGCCGGGGGCCGGGCGTCCGGAGGCCCCCTTTAAAGTTCGCATGTCGCGGGACCCGTCGGAGAAGTGGGGATGTTGGGGGGGAAGCGTTCCTGCCCGGGGCCCAGGGTCGTCCCTGTTCGGGGTGCCTTGGGATTCGGGTAGAGGGGGGAACATCAGTGCCTGGGTAGCTGTTCCCTTGAACGTGCGGGGGACAAGTGGGCCAGTAGACGACATCCTCCCAGGTTTGCCGCCTCAAATTTCCCTATTGGGGGAAATTCGGCTGCCTTTTGACCATTTTATCCGTGGGCGCCCCCAAAGGGACCCCTCTAAGAAATTTAAATTTAGGTTTTACTTTGCGGTGTATGTATCTTTTAAATTTAAATAACTTAAAACTGTTAATTCATTCAAATGATAAAGTTTATTCGGTCAATCTTAGCAGCAATATAAATACAAACTAATAAGCGGTATTTTAGTAACATAATAGTTATGTTTTTTTTCCAACAACCAGAGACCCCTGATAGGAAAAAAATTTCCCTTCATGAATATATTTTTAAAAGTGAGGCAAGAAATTAAACAAGAATTTCGTTTTTTGGACCATAGCCCAAAATGCTTTATTTTAAAGGGGGTGGGACGGAGAAAATTTTAAAAAAAAACCTTGGGGTTAGGGTCGTAATTTATTAAAACCCTAGGAAAGCACCCCCTTGGCTGGGGGACAACCACACGGGTTAAGGGGTTTTTCCCTTATGGTGGAAATGGGTCGGTGTGTTTTAGGAGGTCCAATAGCTTGCTTGCCCCGGCCACGGATACCCCCGTGGCTGCCTAATTGTGTTGGGGGCGGGCTGGGGGGTTATTGGGGACAAATGCGCGTTGTTGAGCGGCCCGCTTCTTTCAGGCGTGAATCCATGCAGAGGTAAGGGGTCCGAAAAGAAATACTCCCCGGGTTGCCCTTGAAAGTGGAAAACCCCATCGTGTAGCCGTGATCTCCCATAAAAAAATAAAGACTTTATTTCTATAGGGAGGGAGACGTTTGAAAATTTTAAAATATCAAAAGAACGCTTTTTTTTTTGATGACGAAAGAAGGAATATAAATTTTTTTTTCTTGAAAAGTTACTTTACAGTTTTTATAAGATGATCTATGGGAAATTTGCCCCCCTTATGCGTAGCATTTGGGCTCCCCATCCCAATGGTCAAACCCCAGAGGTCTAAGTAAGGAAAGTATTGTAAAGTGAAAATATATGGGGTAATAGTTTTCTGAAATTTAGAATGGGAAACAGAGAAAATTTTATGATCTTTGGTGTAGTGTTTCTACAACACCGTAAATACTTTTATTTAGTTTCACAAAACTTGTGTTTCTATGCCTTCATTTAAATTCGCAAAGTTTAATAAAGTGAGAAAAAATTTCGGTTTTTTTTTTTTTTTTTTAATTTTGTTGTTTTTAATTTATAATTTTTTTAACTATCAAAAAAAGGTTTTTTTTTCGTGAAAAGCGGATGTTTATAAATACAAACTAAGAAAGGCGGTTTTATTAACGAAAAATTTTTTTTAATGCGTTAAAAATATAATACGTTCATGCGGGAAAGAAATTAGTCCTTTTTGTAAAAATTAATGGAGATATAATGTGGCAAAATCAATTTAATTTTAAATTTGGTTTCAAAAAATAAAAGGATTCTTATTAATTTTTTTAAATTGAAACAATAGTTTTATTTTTTTTAATTAAGGTGCCGCGTCTTGGTGTTGGGGTCAAAAAGCATAAAACGAGACATAAAAATATTTTTTACCGGGTCCGGAAATATTTTATTATTAAGTTATTTATCAAAATGCCTCTAAAAAATTGTTTATATTTTTATAGACCCCTCGGTGGCGCAGTTGGCTAACGGCTTGTCTTTTTGAGTTCGACGGAGGGGGGGGAGATTATCCCCCTCCACGAAAATGGGGTTTTCATTCCCTTAATTCAGCCGTCCAATTCCTAACCCATTAGCGAATTGTACTTAAAAAAAGCTTTAACCGCGGTTGAAAGACGCGGTGCTAATATTAAATTTTTTTATATAAGGTATTCCTAACGTGTTTAACGCTTAGCTCACCTACAAGGGTCAAAATAGATTCTCTCTTCATATAAATGATAAAATGAATAAAATTAAAAGGTGCCCGCTATACGAAAAAACTCACGTTAAAGGGATGAACCCAATCTCCTACTCCCTCCTGTTGGGAGGAAAAAACCCCACCAGGGTTCAAACAGGGTTTTGGGAAATTCTTTTTCGCAAATGCTGTATTGAGGCCCCCTAAAAAACCCTTTTTTGAAAATCATAAAAATTGAAACGCTTTATGCCTTACGCTGAAACCCTAAACTTTAAAATATGCTTTTATCGGAAAATAATATATAGCGAATACGCATTTAAACAATTTTCTAATTAAAACAC
Organism: Timema cristinae; assembly: GCA_039000515.1. Classification (NCBI taxonomy): domain Eukaryota; kingdom Metazoa; phylum Arthropoda; class Insecta; order Phasmatodea; family Timematidae; genus Timema; species Timema cristinae. The sequence goes on from JBCFYV010000642.1 coordinate 35,874, forward strand.
ATTAATCAATCAGTAATGTCGAAAAACGGGTAGTCAAAATGGTTTATTTTTAAAATTAAGCCCCTAGCCGGATTTTTTTTAAAGGAGCTGTTTAGAGCAGACAAAAAATTTTAACCATGAAAATAAACAGTCTTTTTAAAATTAAAAAATCAAACCTTTTTTAAGTATGAAACAAAAGGGAAATTGAAATACCTTGGTGGATGATGTTGATGCTGATTTTTCCCATCGCCTTGTTTAAAGCAGCGCTCAGTAAAACTTATTTAATTTTTTTGCGAAGAAGAAAGGGAGTGGGGGTTGCTTGAAAAAATTTTATTATGACAAAACCCCTTCATTAATTTTCCCCCCTGAAGATTTGATTTTTGGATTGTGTTCTGAGAGTCACCCCCTTTTAAAAAGTTGGGTGCATTCTTTTAAAATTAATTTTTTTTTAAAATTTCTCTTTTCTTGAGTTCAAGGGGGAATTTGTCTGGGTGGGAAATTTAAACCCTTTTTTTTAAAAAAAAAAAAAATTTTTATGGGAAAAAAAATTTATTTCCAACGCTTTTTTTTCAACCCTTTTTTTAAAAAATTAAAAAAAAAAAAACCAAACAAAATTTTTTCCAAAAACCCCTAAATTTAAAATTTTAAAAAAATTCATTTTATTTTCTCTTGAAAAAATAACCCCACCCCTTTTAAAAACAAATTTTTAATTTAAATTTAATTTTCTTTTTTTCCACCCATTGGACTTTCACATTTTTTAAACAAAATTTTTTGTTTTTCTAATTAACAATTTTTTTTCTCTATTTAAAACCCCCTTTTAAACCCCCTTTAAAAAAATTCAAAGAGGGGAAAAAGGTGTTAAAAATAATATTCCCCTTTTTTTTCTCTTCTGTTTTTTTAAAAAAGGGGGGAAAAATAAAAAATTTTTTAATTTACTTTCAATTTCCCCCAAAAAAAATTTTTCTCAATATATAACTTTTGGGGATAAAATTTTAATTTTAAAAAACAAAAACACCAAACTAAAACCCACTAATTACTATTTACATTTAAAGCTATCAATTTTTATTTAAAAAAATCGTTTTAAACTTATAATCATATTTTATTTTTATTTAAACAAATTAGAAACCTTTATTTTTCCAAAATCTCAATTAAATTTTTTTTCCCCCCCTTTTTTTTTAAAAAAACAACAAATTTTTAAAAAATATTTAACCACAAGAAAATTACTTTTAAAAATATTTAAAAAAATAATTTTTAAAAAAAAACCCCAGAACTAAAAAAATTTTTTTCCCCTTCTTTAGGTTTTTTAAAAAAATTTTTCCCTTTTAAAAAAAACCCCCCCCCTTTTTTTTCCCCCGTTGGAAAAATTTTTACCCTTCAAACATTTTTCCCTTATATATTTCCTGAAAAAAAACTCCACCAAAATTCCCATAAATTTTAAAAAAAACTTTAAAACTTTAATTTAACTTATTTTTGGAAAAAAACTTTTTTAAAACCCTCTTTTCAAAAAAATTAAAAAAATAAATTTAAAACGGTTTAAATCTTAATTTTTTTTTAAATTTTTTCACAAAAGTCCTTTAATTTTAAAAAAATGGGATTATAAATTTTTTCCCCTTTTTACAAAATGAAACCTACCATTTTATAACCTAAACCGGGAAATTCAAAATTTTCTTTTTAAAACCCACCCTAAAATTATGTTAAATATTTCAGCATTTTAAAACAAAATTAAAATTTTTAGGTTTTTTTATTTAAGGATCCGGAAGGGGGTTATTTAAAAGTTAACCCCATTTAAGGGTAGGGGGGAAAAAAAAATAAAATATTTTTTTGGGAAAAAATTCCCTTTAAAAAATTTTTCTTAACTAAAAAATTTTAAAAACATAAGGGCCCTTCTTCCAAAGAAAAATTTAAAAAAATTTTTTCATTTTAAAAAAAATTAAGATTTTTATATGGGTTTTTTTTTAAAAAATTTATTTTTGGGGTTTTTCGATTTGCATATAAAAAAAAAAAATTTTTCTGAAAATTACTTTTAAAATGGGCTTTAAAATTTTTGAAACAATTTCCCCCAAACCGGTTTTTTTTTTGGGGGAAAAAATTTTTTTTCCATTTTAAAAAAAAATTAAGTTTTTAAAAAAATTTTTTTTTAATTTTTGGGGGGTTAAACCCAAAAAATTTTTTCCCCTGTGAAAATTCAACCTTTTTTAAAATCCAAGTTTTTCATTTTAAAATTAAATTAAAAACTTTTTAAAAAATTTTTTTCATATTAAACTTTAAACAACCCAACCTTTTATTTTCATTTAAAAACAACCCAATTTTTCCTTTTTTTTTTTTTTTTAAACCATTTTTTTCCCCTTTTAAAAAAAAATTATTAAAACCTTTTTAAAAACTCCCCAAAAATTTTTTAATTTTTTTTAAAAAATTTAACCAAAAATGGGTTTTCCTTTAAACAAAAAATTTTTTAAAACCCCAATTTAAAAGTTTTGTCCATTTTTCCCCCCCAAAAAAAAAGTTGGGGGAAGTTTTTAAATCATTTTTTTTAAAAACAAATCAAATCAACAGCCCGGGGGGGGGCCCCCAATTTTTTTTTACCTTTTCCTTTAATTCCCAATAAAGGGGGGAAAATTCCCCCCCCTTCTAAAAACCCCCATACCATTTTTTTTTAACCCCCAAAACCCCCCCCCAAAAAAAATTTAAAAAAAAAATTAAAACCCTTTCAATAGCTAAATCGTCTAATGTCTTTAACCTCCAACCCCCCCCCAAAAAAAAACAAACATTTATAAAAATCTACCAAAAACCATCAAGAATTTTTTTTTTTTAAAAAACCTCAACCCCCCAAAAATTAAAATTTTTTTAAATCCCCGGGGGCCATCCAACCCCCCCATTTAAAAGAGCCGAAAAAAATTTTTTTAAATTTCTCCCAACCCCCAAAAATTTCCCCCCTTAAACCCTTTACTTTCAGCCTTTTGGGGGGGGGGGGGGAAAAAAAATTGAAAAACCAATTAAAACATTCACATAAAAATTTAACCACACCCAAACACCTTTAAATAAAAATCCCAACCCCCCCCCCCCCAATTTTTAGAAGGGTTCCCCCCCATTAAAAAAACCCCCAAACCCCCCTTTAATAACAAAAAATTAAAAAAAACCAAAAATTCACCTTATAAAGGGGGGGAAATTTAAACACCCAAAAAAACCTTCACTCCAAACCCAAAAAATTCCCCCTATAACACTACCAAAAAAAACAAAATAAAAACAACCAAACCCCCAAAACTCCCCCAAAAAAAAATCCCCTCCCCTCAAAAAACACCACAAAACTTTCAAAACAAAAAACCCAAATCTCAAAAACACTCCCAAAATACATTTTCCCCCAAAACCCCACAAACGAAAATAAAAAACAAAAACCCCAAATTACAACAAAAATTTTTCCCCCCTTTCAAAAACCTCTTTTTTTTTAAAACCCCCCAAAAAACAAATTTTCCCCTTAAAACCCTTCCCCCACCCAAAACCAAAAAAAAACTTTTATCTAAAAATTCCCTAATAAAATTTTTTAACAAATTTTAATAAAATTTCTTTACAAAAATTTTTTTTAAATAACATTTAATTTAAATTTTTCCACCTTTTTTAAGGGCTACCCCCCTTTCCCCCCCCAAAAAATTTCTAAAAAATACCCCTTTAAATTCCTATTTAAAAAAAAATTTAAAATGATTTTTGAATTTTTGAAAAATTTTTAAAAATTTCTTTTTCAAAAAAATTTTTTTAAAAAAATTTTTTGAAATAAAATTTCATCCCCCCCTCCCCTTTTGGGTGTTCACTCAATCTTTTTTTAATTAACTTGGGCGGGTTTTTGTTTTAGGGGGTTTTTTTTTTTTAAAAATTTTTTTTTTTTTTAAAAAAAGGAAACTCCCCCTTTTGGGTTTTTTTTTTTTTTTCCCTTTGGGACTTTTTTTTCCCCCGGGGGGGGGAGGGGTTTTTTAAAACCCCGGGAAAAAAAAGCCCCCAAAAAAAAAAACAAAAAAAAAAAAAAAAAAAAAAAAAAAAATCCCCCCAAATTTTTTTAAAAAAAGGGGAAAACCCTTTTTTAAAAAAAAATTTAAAAAAACCCTATCAAAGGGCCAAGGAAAGAAAAAAAATCCCCCAAAAAAAAAAAAAAAGACCCCCCAAAAAAAAAAAATTTTAAAAAAAAAAAAAAACCCCAAAAAAAAAGGGAAAAAGGGGAAAAAATACAAAATTTAAAAAAAAAATAAAAAAAAGAAAAAAAAAACCCAAAAACCAAAAAAAAGGGGGAAAAAAAAACAAAAAAAAAAAAAAAATTTTTTAAAAAAAAAACCCCCCAAAACCCGAAAAAAAAAACAAAAATGAAAAAAAAAAAAAAAAGCCCGGGGGAAAAGGGTTTTTGAAGGGACCCCCAAAAAAAACCCCCAACCATAAAACAAGTCCTTTTAAAAAAAACCCCCCAAAAAAAGGGGAAAAAAAAAAAAAAAACCCCCCAAAAAAAAGAAGGGGAAAAGGAAAAAAAGGGGAAAGGAAAATTTAAAAAAAGGAAGGGGTTTTTTAAAAAAAAGGGAAAAAAAAAAAATAAAGGGGGAAAAGGGGCTTTTTAAAAAAAAAAAAATTAAAACGGATTAAAGGGAAGATTTAAAATAAAGAAAGGAAAACCCAAAATGGGGTAAAAAACCCAAAAAGAAAAAAAGGGCCCGGGAAAGGGGAAAAAGGGGGGGAAAGGAAAAAAGAAAGTTTAAAGGTTTGAAAAAAAAACCCCCCCCCCCACCCTAATTTTTTAAAAAAAAAAAAAAAAAGCCCAAAAAGGGGGAAAGGCCCCGGGGAAGGAGGGCCCCTAAAAAATAAAAAAGGGGGGGAAAGTTAAAAACGGAAAACAGGGAAAAAAAAAAGGAAAAAGGAAAAGGCCCAAAAGGGAAACAAAAAGAAAGGGGAAAAAAGGGCCCCAAAACCGGGGGGAAAAATAAAAAAAAAAAAGAGGGGAAAAAAAAAAAAAAAAAAAAAATTTCCGAAAAAAACCCAAAAGGGGGTTTTTTTAAAAACAAATTTTTTTTTAAAAAAAAAAAATTTTTTTAAAAAAAAAAAAAAGAGAGAAGGAAAAAAGGCCCAAAAGTTATGAAAAAAAAAACAAAGGGAAAAAAAGGAAAAAAAAAATTAAAAGGGTTTTAAAAAAAAAAGGAGGGAAAAAAGGGGAGATGAAAAAGGGGGGGGAAAAAACCCCAAAATAGGGGGGAAAAAAAACCAAAAAAAAAAAAAAAAATTTAAAGGGTTTTAAAAAATTGGGAATAAAAAAAGGGGGAAAAATTTTTAAAAAAAGGGGGTTTTAAAAAAAAGGGGCCCAAAAACGTTACTTTTGTTAAAAAAACCCCCCCCAAGAACCCGGGGAAATTCCAAGGAAAAAAAAAAAAGCCTTGGAAAAAACCCCCCCTTTTTTTTTTTTTTTTTGGGGGTAAAAGGGGCCCCCTTTTTCCCCCCCTTCCCTCCCTTTTATGTGGTTTGTCCTCTTTATCCAACATTCTAAATCATAGCCATTAGCAGCGTTAGTTTTAACGTAAAACCCTGAAAGGGTGTAGCCCCGGTTTAAGTTCATTTATTATTAATACTATGTAAAATGAATTTAAACAAATCGGTTTTAAATCGTTTAAATAAAATAAAGTTGAAAAATGAAGTTTCCCCCTAAACGGCGTTAGGATTACATAAAAAAAAAGTAAAATGTTTTGTCCAATTACAATTGCCCAAACCCCTTCTCGTGTTGTAGGGGAAAATTAAAATCTTTAATTTTAGAAAGAGGAAAAAAAAAAATAAAAAAAAAAATTTACAGAAAACTCTTTCAGTATAAGATTTTTTAAAATTAAAAAACAATATTTTCATAAAATTTTTTAATTGCAATTTTTTTTAAAAAATTAAATTTAAAACCAAAAAAAAAGAGTTTAGTAAGTGAAAAATTTATTGAAAATTAAGTTTTGAAAAAATTTTCTTAATTTCCCCAATATTGTTTTAATCACGCGTTAGTCATTGTGTTTGGTATAAAAATATCTAAAAAGAAAAGAAAAAAGGTTTTGTTTATGTAGTTTGGATAGGATAAAACTAAAATTAGAACACTTCTCAAAAATCATAATTAATATATAAAAATAATATTTAACAGAAATTTTGATTAAATTTGGCATTGATATTTATAATATTTTGGTAATTTGATTTCTTAATGTCCGTTTTTATTTAGCTTAAATCCTTATTTTTATTGGTGAAAATCCCCTGTCCTTTTTGGAAGTTCCTTCGTTTCAATTCTAAGCTAACCTGGCAATCACAACTCGGTTTTTGAAATTTTTAAAAAAAAAATTTTAAAAGTGAATTTATCTAGTACAATTGAGTGCACAAAACCAGCACAATCGCAGGCCCCGGCCGTTTGACCATTGCCCAATAAATTTCCCCCAAGCCGTCTAAAACATTTTTAAAAAGGCATCACATTTCCCCAAACGAAAAAATTTTTAACAATATACATTTTACAGAAAATATTTGAAGCATCATTATTTTCCAAAGGAATCATGGTCCCCAAGTTTGTCGCCTGAATTTTTTTTATTTTAATTTTTTATGTTGCTCTTAATATCGTATAGCTTTTGTATTGGAAATTTTCAAATTTTCCCACTTTAAGATGGGCTTTAGTTTGTGTGTTGTTTTTATTTTAGTTTTTTTGATTGTTTACTCTCCCTTTAAAATTTAGGTTGCAAACGTCTTATTGTCCTGTTTTTTTAAAAGACCTTTTTTAAAAAGTAGATTTTTTTTTTTTTTTTGTCAACATCATAAATTTTTATTTTGTTATTTTTGTTATCACTGTCCCTTTAAATTCGTTCGAGTTATAGTTATGTGTACTAATTACGCTATTGTGTTGGGGATGGGGGAGTTTAATTAGTATAACGTTTCCCCGCATTTGGAAATACGAGTTTTTATGCTTGGGAATTTTAGAGGCCCCTTCTTTTTCCCCGCAGAAAATTTTTGAATTCCATTTTTTTAATTTTTATGGTTATGGGGGTTTTATAAAATTTGGGAAAATTTTAAATATTCTTTATGCATAAAAGAAAATTTTTTCTTTGGAAGATGGAAATTTACTCTCTTTTCCCAAAACCCCCTTTTGTCCCCTCACCCCCCTTAGCTTCCACAATTCAAATTTGAAATTTTAAGACTTATTTGGTTTTTTTGATGTTATTTTTAGTGGTCCCAATTTCAAAAAAAACCACATCGTAAGAATTTTAATTTCCTGGCTTCAATTTTGTTTCCCATTTGTTCAAAAAGTAGGTTTTAGCGCGAGAAAATTCCAATATTTTGCAGTTTTTTTTATAAAAAAGAATTTTGGCCCAAATAAAAAAATTTAGCCCCAGTATTTTTTCCCACTCCTACAGTACCCTTTCCCCAACCCCACCCCCTCCCTATTTCCTGTGTCTCATTTTGAAATTTAAAATGTTAGATTTTATATTTAATTTTGGGTGGTCCCTATCTCTGTTTGAGAATTCAGTTTTATATCCACTTTAAAATAGTTTATCCGTTAAAGATTATTTGGTTTTGAAGCCGAACCTCTACCAGCATGAAAATTTAGCTTTTTACCATATTTAATCTTTCATAAACCCCCCCCTTTTTTATGGCCCTATTATAAATTTTAAAAAATTTTGGGAAATTTTATAGTTATTTGGAGGGGTTCTTTGCTATGTGGGAAATTTAGTTTTATACCACCTGAAAAGAGGTTGTTTCTAATATTTTTATAGTATTGAAGTCAACCCTTTTCCAAACCCTTTGAAAAATTTAAATTTTAACATTCATTTAGATATCTGGAGTTTTATTTCTATGTCTTTAAAATTTTAATTTCAAATATCATCTAAAAGTATTTTGCTGTGCTTCCCCCCTCCCCTTTTCATAGCTAAAATGAAAAATTTAAATTTTTTTTTTTACTTGGTGGCCCGTATAATTAAAAATTTAAGTTTTTTACCCACAGAATGTATTTGGGATTTATTAATTTTGTAAAGTTGACCCCGCTCCCTTCCCTCCTTTTTTCCTCCCACTTATAATTTCAAATTTAAAATTTTTTGGTTTTTTGAAAGTCTTCTAACTATTGCAAATTTAAATTTTATATCAGGTACAGTTGTTTTTTTTTTTTAAACCCTTTAGCCCCCCCCCTATTTCCGAGGTCCTTTTAAAATTTAAAATTGTACAGACTTATATTAATTTTGACTTGTTTTTTATTTTTCTTATCATTTCAATTTTTGCCACACAGAGAATTAGTTGTTTCTTTTTGTTTTGAAAATTTTCAGCTCATTTTTTAATATCTTTAAAAAAAATTTCCATTTTTAAGACTTTTTTTTGGTTATTTGGAGTTGTCCTCCTAAACGATTTTGCAAATTTAAGTTTGTAGCAAAAAAAAAGGTTTTTTTATTCTGTTTTGATCCCCTTCCCTTTTGGCCCCCGGGTCGCAATTAAAAAAAAAAGTCATCTTTTAAAATTTTTTGGGGGTTAATTTTGTTTGATTATTTCAATCTTCTATCATCCTGTAAAGTTTTTTTATTTGTCTTGGTAGTCTTAGACATCTTTTTCCCAACGCCCCTCGGAATATCGTTTTGGTTCGTCATAATTAATTTATTTAGTATTCTGCGCCGATAACCCTCCATTAACAAATTTGCATTTGTTGGGGCATAGAATTTTATGCCCTTTTCCCCTTTTACAACCTTTAACCCCTTTAACGACTATATTTGAAAACCCTAAAAATTTCTATAAATTCTATAAAAAACATTCTTTTTAAAAATTCAAGGCTCTATGCCCTAGTTAAAAAAATTCACGGTTGTAAATTTTAAAAAATTTTGTCCCCTTTTCATTTTTAAAGGTTGATGAATTAAAAAATTTGGCCCTATCTTGGTTTTTGGGGCAAAAATAAACCCTTTACTTAAAAATTTCAAATGTATGTTTGAAAGCATAAGTTTTTAAACAAACCCAAAAACTCCCCAGATCATGTATTTTTCTACGGGAAATTAGGTGACCTGGGGTCTAGGGGTAAGGTGCGTTTGTGCTGGCGGCGGGGTTAATCCGGGTTTTCCCGGCAAGAAAATCTGATTCAAACCCCTTCCTTCACCTCTGAAAGACATCTTGTGAATGGGGGAATGCGGGCCCTCCCCATGGTTCGGTTCCCGTTAAATGTGGCCCTCCATTTATTCACAATCCCCCTCCCATTAACTTAGCGTATAACCGAAGGGTAGTAAGAGCGGTGCTAATATTAAAAATAATAATAATAATTTTTAAAATAATAATAATAATAAAATACGGGAAAATTGGCCTTATTTTTGGAATTGAAAGAATAATGTCTCACCCCGTATATCCACTGTTTTAATGTTTTTAAAATCAATTTTATTTAATTATAAAGAGAAAACTAAAAAATTTATTTTTGTGCTTTATACTTTAATATTTAGAAAAAGTATTTTTAAATAGCAGTTAAAATGGACTTTTTGGTCGAAATTTACTTTAGATAAATTTTTTCAATAAATGTTCTTCTAGTTTGTTTGGATTTCTAAATGAGAATAATATTTTAAAAGACGAAACTAAAAACAGTTTATAATTTGTATAATTTAACTTGTGCCCCATCCATATTATTGGCTAATAATTAGCCTCAAATATTTAAATGCATGGTGCACCAAACAACTTTCTCTTTTTTTGTCTAAAATGGAAAAATTTCGTAATATTTGTGAAACCCAGATAATATACTTTTTACAGAAACATGCCCAACACTTCCACAAAGGGGATAAATAAAGAAAAAGTATTTGTTCATTATTCTTATTTTACAGATTTTATATTTTCCAAAAAGCATTAAATAAAATCCCTTTTTTCGGACCTCAATTAAAAAATATATTTTATTTCCCAATAGCTCGGAAGTTGGGCCCTTTCAAGAATTACAAAAGGATTTTTTTGGGGTACGGGTTATCGAAATTTTTAGTTTTCTTGGGGGGGGGGTATAACCCTCTTAAAAAGGTTTTTATAAATGTTATGGTTAGAAAAAAAAAAACATTTACAGACACGCAGAAAAAGGGTTTTGCCCCTAGCGAGACAGATGGGCTGAATCATTGTATAGACGACACAGTAAAATAACTTAAAATGTCATTTATTTTTTTTAAAACCCTAATTTTACTCGTAAGTATTCTAAAACTCCAATCCCCCAATTTTTAGTCTAAAATAATTAAAATTTAAAAAATCTTAAGAAAATTAGAAAATGGGAAAAGGGGGATGAGGGAACGAGAAATCTTACGATCCCTTAAGTGGGGAGATTGGAGGAAGGGGGGGTAAAGTAATGAAAAAAAATCTTAAGTTATTTACGGAGAGCCCCTTTTTTGTTTTTAAAAATATATTTCAAGAAAACTTTTTTTTTAATTTTAATTTTGTTACTAACTTACAATAATGATTATTTCGGCCCAAAATATTACAATGATACGATTAAAATTGTGATATATGCTTATGAAATTACTTTTAAAAACTTTTTCATGGGTGATTTTTTTATCATGATAAACAACCCCAAATGAAAAAAATTTTAAATAAAAATTTTTTTACAGTGGTTTTCGAGATATTTTGTTTTTCTCTTTTTTCCCTTTACCTCAATTATAGGGAAAGATATCTAGCCCCCAAAACCCCTCGGGGGAACCCTTGAAAAAACCCATATATACGAGTTTTTGCCGGATCGAAAAATGATGTCGATTTAGTTCGGGGATGTAGACACACAGGTAAGGGCATCGAAAAAAAAAATTATTTTAGTTTGGGAGGTTGCAATTATAAAAATTTGGATTTTTTACGGCACAGTCTTTACATTTCAAGGGTCGAGAGTGTCTTTTTACGTAAAGTGAGCAAAAAATCATGTTTTTTAGTTAAAGGGTGCAAACCATTTCTAGACATTTTTTTAAAATACTTTAAAAAAGGGTCAATGAAATGGGTTTATTTAAGAAGCAAAAAGTAGTAAATTTACTTTGGGCCCCCTTAAGAAAGTTTTGAGTTCATAGTATGATGTCCCTTATATGAATTTTGTATTTATTTTTAATCATCAACTATTTTAATAGTCTATATAAAGATGTTTAGTTAAAAAACGTGCATTTTTGAGCTTTTAAACATTTTTAACAACTAAGTGTTTTATCGAAAATATTTCCCTATCCAAGTTACTATTTAAAAGCAAAAGTTTTAACCAAATAAAGTTAAAGCCAAACAGCTGGTTTAGTTTGAAAAATCACAATTTTTAAACATTAAAAACTATTAAAAAATGTTTACATTATTTCAAGTTTAAAAAAGGGAAACAAGCTCAAATATTTTTTTTGAGAAAAGGCCCCTAGATTTAGAAATATGTCAAAACACAGTTAATTTTTTAAATTTAATTGGGATCAAAATATTTTAAAGTCACAAGTATCAATTCCCCAAAGTTCATAAAGTGATGAGATTATTGGTAATACGTTCCATATTTTCTGCGTCTGTTTCCCAAATTTAAATATTTACTTTTCAGTCCCAAAAAGTGTTTTGTGGATTCTAATTTTAAAAGAAGGTGGCTTTGTGCAAAATGTTAGTATTTTTGCTTGTTTAAACCCAATGGGGTTTTTATACTTTTTTCTTCAGTACCTTTTCCCCTAAATTATATTACAAATAATTCTTTGTGTTGAAAAAGGAAAATTGTCAATACAGTTTCTGGATGTTGTGTGTGTGTGTGAAATATCTGTAGGGGATTTTGAGTTTCCCCTAAGTCATCTGCCCTTTATTGAGATCTGCTCTATCAAAATTAGACAATGTTTCATGACCCCATGTTGGCATCCCCTTTTGAAATTTAAATCATGCAGAGTTACAGTAAATTTTTCAGTTCTATCTGTATAAAAGATACCCAGCAACAATTTAAAAGATCAAGGGTTTTAAAACAAATAGTTATCAATCTTAATTTGTGATAAAAAAAATAACTTTAAAATTGTATGTGTTTTTTCATATTATTATTTTCCCTATTTAAAATCCCTTCTTAAAAAACAAAATATTTAGATGTAAATGGGAAAGCATTTTGAGATACTATTTATTTTGTTCTCACGTATAAAAAAATATATATGTACCAACATGGGTTTACCGAAAGGTGACATAAAAATTTTAAGGGATAAAATAGCCTACAGCCGTATTTTATAAGCCAAAATTTTCATATAGTTTATGATAATAAAAGCATGTTTTTGTTTGTTTGTGATGCCCGACAAATCTACGGCACATAGGATCTGAAATTTTAAATAAGGGCAAAAGGGGGTCTGAAATGGCCCCAAGCAATTTTTTAAATTTTTTAATTTATTTTTTTTAAAATTAGGTATTTTAAAAAAATTTTTTGAAAAAAATTTTTTTGTTTTAGAATTACGTTTAAGAGAAGGGGCACCGGGGGGAGGGGGTGCTTATAAAATTATTTTACCCCAGTGGTGAGGGGGCAACGGGGTGCGGATTGTAGAAATTCATTAAAAAAAGCTTGCTAATTTAAAAAATGGAGGGTAGGGTTATAATATTTTTGAATTTGCTTAAATAAAACCATACATAATTTTATCTTATTTAGTTTAAATTTAAAAACTTTTAAATGATTTAACTTTTTTAATAGCATACCCCCCTTTCCCCTTGGTCGAATGATAGGTAGGATTCACAAACATAGCGGACATAGTTTGACGGCCCCGTTTGTTCCCAATATCTTTATATATTACTTTATATCCGGCCGCATCCATGTATCACAAAAAAATACAATAATTTAAGTTAGTGTTTACTATTAATTTTAATAACAAAAAAAACATTGAACTTTTTAAAACCATCAATATTTTTTTTTTTATTTTTAAAATATTGTTTTTTGGAAGTTAATTTACAACGGGAAAATAACATTTTTTAAATTATTTCAATTTAAAAATTTAAATGTTTTTAAAATAATAGCATCAAATAGTATTATAGACCTGTAGGTTAGGGGTAAGGGTCGGATTCTTGGTGGGGGCGGGGTTCAATCTCGGCCCCGGCACAGATTTATCCGATTCCCAAACCCCCTTCCCTTTACCTTGAAAAGAATCTTGTAATGTGGGGAATCCCGGCTCCATGTGGTTGGATTCCACGTTAAATGAGGTCCTCCATTTATTAAAATCACCCTACCATTACCATTAGGTAAGTGCGTACATCCCGAAGGGGTAGTAAGAGCGATGTAATAAAAAATAATAATAAAAAATAAAAATTTATAATGGCCCCTAAAAATAAAAATTAAAATTTAATACAGCCCTTCTTTGGGGGCCGCATTTGGGATCAACTTCCTTATAAATAGTATGTTTTGACAGGGTCACAATTTGTGGGGTGTTTTATGGGTTTTTAAGATATCAACATTAAAAAAAATTTTAAAATTTAAAAATTTAAACTTTTAAATTGGGTTAGAATTTACTCTTTTTTGGTGAAAACAATATTAAAAAATATCTGACCACTTTTAGAAATTGGTATTTTAGACGTCTGCAATTTTTCAGTGCTCCTTAACAAAAAAATTTGCATTTGACAGCACCCCTTAGTTTTCTTTTATGTGCGGAGGTTTAAAAACTTATTTGTGTGGCGGGATTATTTTAAAAGTAAGTGGGGAGGGGGGGGGGGGGGGGTTTAGAAAAGAGGAAGGGTGTACCTGAAGCTTGTGGTGGGGCCCACCCCAAAGTTTAGCTCGAGGAGCCAATTTTGTATCTGCCTTCTAGTCATTCGATTTAAAAGTGAGTCTTTTTAAAAATTGCTCACTTGTTTGCGCTGTGGTCATGGGGATCGCCCCTAGCGACCCCAGGTTGAAGGAGAAAACCCTGAAAAAAAGGGGGAAAACTTTTTTAAACCCTAGGGGCCGTGGCTCTGTTTTTTCCCTTATTTGTGCCCAAAGGGTTTAAGGTGCCTCCCTAAAGCACGTTCAAAAAAAACATTAAAAAAGAAAAATTTTAATAATCAACTTGCTGTTTTTTTTTTTTTTTTGTAACATTTTGGGATCTTTCATAATTCTTAAAGGGAAATTTTTAAAACCCTGCTAAAAAAAAGTTATTGAAATATTTTCATTAAAATGTTTTAATTTAAATGCTTTTTAACGAAAAAAAATTGTTAATGATTTTTTTATTTTCTTTGTACAAATTAGCTAGGTGTTGTTTATAAAAAAAATTTTTTTAATGAATAATTTCTTTTTTTTTTTGAATATCTTTTAATTTGGGGTTTGCTTCAATAATACGACGGCATTTAGCTCTAAAGATCCCAAAATCGCATTAGTCAAAATACTTTGTTTTAAATACAACTTTTCCTTCTGAATAGTTTTTTCTTAGTGATAAAAGGGGCCCTTGTATTCTTACCATTTACAAGTGTATCGTTTTGCAAGCGTTGGCTAAATTTCTATTTGGAATGCAGGCGGCTGGGGGTTAAATAATCTTGTGACCTTTTTGGTCAAAGAAAAAATTAATCCATGTGCGTTAGGGTAAGAAGGGCCAATGTCCCCATTTTGAAAATTTGCGTAATTTAAAAATAAAAATTTAAAAATCTTAATATATTTTAGTAATAAAATTCAAAAAAGTCTTCCCGCTGTGTGAATAAAAATAGTTGGTCCCCACTTACTTTAATGAGAGTATATCAGTGTCATTATTTTCAAAAAAAAAAACCCCTTTCTTCTCATAACAAAGTTTTATGACATTAGCCTTATTTAAATGAGGCAGTAAAAAAATGTAAAAAATTTTTACCTTATCTTTTTCTTTTGGGTTTTTTTCTTCTTGAGCACTACACGTTGTAAAAATAAATGTTAATATTCAAAGTATATGAAAATATGTACATTTAATTTTTTAACCCCTATTATAAAATATAAAAAATAAAATTCCCGTAATATCAAAAATAGTTATTTTAAAAAAAAATTTTGTCTAATGTAATTTTTAGACGTTCTCAGTATAATTTTATTTATTAGTTTTTATTTTACGGTCTGGACTTTACTTCATTTGGCTTTGGAAAATTTTTTTCAAAAGTTAATGAACGAAATTTTTGGTAGTCAAGGTGTGAAAATATTTAAATTTTTTTTATTATTGTTAATGTGATTTGAAACCCGTTGCTTCTGCAGTTGTGAGCTCGATCGGGAAAAAATGTTTGAGTCTCGAACAATAAGTCCCCGGTAATTACTTTTTATATAAATTAAAATATTTGCCTTTATGCTTTCGAACAAAATCCCAAGGATTTTATAAAATTTTTAGGTGGAGAAGATTTACAAAAAATTTTTTTTATCCTTTTGATAAATTTTTAAAAAGCATGGGTCGAGAAGAAAAGGGGGCACAAAGAAATCGGATTTATTGTTATTTAACTGCTTGTCGTAAGGGGTAAGTTTTTTATGGTATTTATTTTGGGTTAGGTATCTGTATTTACTAATTTTAAATACAATGATGGTAACGATACTATTTATTTAAGTAGAAATATATCAAAATTAAAATCAAAAAAATACTTTTATATAACAAAGCAGGTTTTTTTGATATTTTAAGTACTTTTTTTTTAAAAAAAAGCTCTAAACTGAAAGTAAATGCTATAACCTTGTAACGAAAATTATTGTATGTTCAAAAACTCTTGTGCCCTTTGGGCGGTTCGTATACGTGTTTTTAAGTAATTTCAACCCAACAGGGAAGGAAAATTTGTAAGTTTCTAGGCTGATTAATTTCGCACTCGTGCTCATCATGCACTTTAGCAATATTGACCCCGAATGAAGCCGATGATAAGTAAATCTATTTTTAAAACCAGTAAAATTAATGAATCTTGTGTTCCCCATGCCATAAAGTAAGTAAGTAAGTATTTGAAACCCGGGCCGCCTCTGTGGTATGGTGGTCAGATTTATGGTTCAGCCTGAGTCCCCGGGTTTGTCCCCCGTGCCCCTAATTCTGTTGGAAGCAGGGGTCTGAAACGGAACCAAAATTAACCCCGTGAGGAAAATGGGAGATATTGAATTAATAAGAGCGCTTCAGTCTAGAAAAATGAATAGAGTCTGGGGGCTCGTTGTGCTAACCACATGGCACCTCAGCTTTTAAAATGTTGGCACTATTTTGCCAACATACGGCAGCCCCTCGATCGGTAAGCCTGTTGAGGTGACACCCGGAGATATTATCAGTTAAATCTACCAATGGTAAAAAATTTTTCCCAAAAAATTTATTTCTGGAAAATTGTGAAAAATTTATGATGTTTGAAAAATGTAAACACCGTATTAAATAAAGATACCCCCTTTTAGTGGTGAGTGGGCTAAGGTGTCCTTTGTGTTTTAAATTTGGCCGCTGTAGCGGGGGCACTTGGGGTGCAAATCCGGGAGTCTATTGAGGGGAGTTTTTCCTAAAGTTTCCCCCTCTTCCCCAAAAAAAAAGCTGGTTTATAAAATTAAAATGCTTCTTTCTCATTACCACCCTTTTGATGTTTTTAGGTAAAACATGAACGGGAGGGATGCGTGGTGTATCAGTAATAAAAAAAACAGATTATTTTAGTCAAAAATTTTTATAGTCTTCAAATGAAAACTGCTTTTTTTAATATTTTATTGCCTCCTCAGCCTTTAAATTTTAAAAATTACCCAAAAACAGTGGCCCCCAAATTTTGCCCTTAAATTTTTGTTATTTTTTTTTTTTTCCCGCTTTCTAAAAAACTCAAATAAAAGGTACGACAAAATCGAAGCTTCACTTCTCGTTAGGTTATTTGTTAGTGACAAATCTTCAAAAATAAGTTATCTTAATTTTTTCCTTAAATATATTTTTCTCTGTAAATAAGTATACTTATTATTTTCACTCCTACCCGATTTTATTTTAAAAAATTTCAAAAAATGGTTCAACGCATTAACCCGGGTCACGTGCACTTTATATGCAATTACTCAAAATGGGTACGGGGACAAAATTTCTCTTTGTGGTACACAACGGTACAATACTAGTACTAAACTTTGGGTCAAAAAAAAGTTCAAAATTCAAAAAGGGTTAAAACCGCATTTTACCTGGAGTAGTCACTTTGATATGTAATTCTCAAACGGGGACGGGTACAAAAATTTTCATTTTTTGTCAAAAAAAGATACAAATGACAATTCTTTGGCATTAAAAAAAAAAATTTATAATTAAAAGTGGTACAACGTATTAACCGGAGTCACCACTTTTTTTTTGTAATTAACCAAAATGGGTTGGGTACAAAAATTTTTATTTGTGGTACAAAACGGCACAAAAAATAGTAAAAAACTTGGCATGAAAAAATTCAAAGAGGTCAAAAAGCATTAAAATTGAGCACCCCTTTGATATGCTAAAACTCAAAAATGGGTCGGGTAAAAAAATTTTTTGTGGTACAAAATGGTACAAAACTAGTACAAAAATTTGGGATAAAACAAATTTAAAAAGGGGACAACAGCATTAACCTAGAGTCACCCCGTTATTTTGCTAATTAAACAAAAAAGGTTGGGTACAAACTTTTTTTTTTTGTGGTACAAAAAGCACAAAATGTACAAAACTTTGGCATCAAAAAAAATTCAAAATTTAAAAAATGGTATTTAGGTTGAGGCGTTAGTGGTGGATGGAAAGAATTTTTTGCCGGAGTTTGATTTTATCTTGACGTTATATCTCCCCCGTTTAGCCAATTTGGGCGCCCACACACTTTACTGTCCGGCACTACCTTCTTTCTCTTTCAGTTTAGGAAAAATTTTCTTGCAGCTTTACGATATGGCGTGTCGCCAGCCCCAATTGTTAAAAAATAGTAATTCTGCCCAACCTGTGGCGGAATCCCCCAGTTTTTTTAAATTTGCAAAGCCCTTATTTTGAGAGCTGAAAATGAACACACCCCCAGGGCTTAAGGCCCTGCCTACCCTCTTGGGGGGTGTGTTGAGTTTCAGCTCTCAAAAGATGGCGTTGTAACGTTATAAAAAAAGGTGGATTCCCGCCCTCAGGTTGGGAGAATTACTGGTTTTTTTAAAAAAATTGGGGGGACTGGCGACCCGACCAGTAGTCAGTAAAGGGTGCAGAAAACTTTTTCAAAAACTGAGAGGAAAAAAATGTAGTGACGGACCGTAAAGTGTGTAGGCGACCAAGTTTGAACAAAAGGGGGGATTTAACGTCAAAAACAATAACTCCGAGCAGAAAAATTATCTTATCCCTTCAGCCGCTAGACGTCCTTAACCTGTAGTACCCCTTTTGAAATTTAGAAACCTTTTTTATGCCAAAGTTTTGTAAGTTTTGTACCGTTTGTAAACCCCCAAAAAAAAAAGTTTTGTACCCCTATCCGTTTAGGTAAATGCTATAACGTGGTGATCCCGGGTTTAAAGCTGTTGTACCACTTTTTTGAAATTTTTTTTTGCCCAAAATTTTGTACTGTTTTTTATCGTTTTTTTAAACCAAATAGTTTTTACCCCCAACGATTTTGAGTAAATGCTATCAAGTGGTGATCCCGGTTAAGCTGTTTTTACATTTTTGATTTTTTGATGCCAAAATTTTGTTAGTTCTGTACCCTTTTGTAAGAAGAAAAAGTTTTTTACCCGTACCATTTTGAGTAATTAGCATATCAAAGTTCACGTGATCCTTTTTAATGCTGTTGTTTCCCCCTTTTTAAAATTTTTTTAAATAAAATTGGTAGGGTAGTAATAAATAATAATGTATATTATTTTAGAAAAAAAAAATTTATTTAAGGTAAAATTGAGATAACTTATTTTTTAAAATTTTGTCACTAAATTAATAACCCTTTCGAGAAGTTGAAGCTTCGATTTTGTTTTCTATTTATATGAGTTAATTGTAAGCAGGGAAAAAAAAAAAAATTTAATGTGTAAATTTTGGGCATGTGCTTTTGGTTAATTTTAAAATTTAAAGGCTGAGGAGGCAATAAAAAATTATAAAAGCAGTTTCATTTGGAAGATATAAAATTTTGATATAAAAATTTTGTTATTTTTATTATGATATCCCAGTAACTACCTGTTATGTTTGCTTTTATGTATCTAATTGGGTGGTAATGAGGGAAAAAAGCATTTTAGAAAGGGTTTTCAACCCCGATTTTTTTTTGGGAAAAGGGGGAAACAATTTAGGAAAAATACCCCCCAATAGACTCGACCAGGATTTGCCCCAAAATGCTCGCTATCAGCGGCCATTTTAAAATAGTGAACCCTTAGACCATACACGAAGTGGGTATTGTTATTTATAGGGGGTTTCAGTTTTCAAACATCTATAGGTTTCCAATTTTCAGAAATAAATGTTTTTGGGAATAATTTTTTATCCCATTGGTAGAGTTTAAATTGGTAAAAATCTCCATGGTGTCAGCCCGCAAGCAGGCTTACCAAAGAGAGGTGCCGTATGTGGAAAGATGGGCAAATTTCAAAACTGGGGTGCCATGTGGTTAGCACAACGAGCCCTCCCGACTTTTTTTTAAATTTTTTTCAGTTTTTTAGACTAAGCGTACTTATTAATTCAATTATTCCCTTTTGTCCCCCGAGGTTAATTTTGGTTCGTTTCAGACCACTGCTTCGAGACAGAATTAGGGGGACTGGGGACGAACCGGGACTTGGGTCTGAAGCCCCGTAAATCTGACCACTATAAACAGAGGGGTCGGGTTCAATCTTTTTTACTTTCTTTATGGCATAGGGAAAAAAGAGTTCCCTTAATTTTACTGGTTTTTTAAAAATGATTTTTACATCGGTTCTGTCGTGGGCAATATTTCTAAAGTGCTTATCTGAGCCTGAGTGGTAAATTAATTTAGCTCTAGTAATTGCTAGTTCGATTCCCTGTTAGGTTGAAAAAACTTGTAAGGTGATACGAAAATGTCCAAGGCACAAGAGATTTTTGGAACATCAATAAGTTCGTTTCAGAGTGTTAGTAGCTTTACTTTAGCTTAGGCTTTTTTTTAAAAAAAAAAAGTACTTGAAAAATCGAAAATCGCTGCATTTTTAATTTGAAGTATTTTTTGTATCTTAATTATGTTTATTTCTACAGTAAATAAAATAGTATCGCTATTATCCTTGTACTTAAATTAGTAGATACAGATAGCCCCGCGCCAGTAATTGCTACCCTTAAAAAATTACCCTTAGACAAGCAGTTAAATAAAAATTATATCTTGAGTTTCTTTGTGCGCCTTTTCAAAATTGTTATTCCAAAGGGTATTAAAAATAATATTTTTGTAAAAAATTTTTTCCACCTCAAAATTTATAAATCCATTGGATTTTGTTCGAAAGCAAAAAGGTCACATTTGTTAATTATTAAAAAGTAATCCCGTGGGTACTTTTTGTTTGGGGTTCGATACATTTCTTCCAAAACGAGGGGCCCCAAACTGCGGAATGCAACAGGTTAAATTAAAAATAATCACTTTTAACAAGCTAATAAAATAAAAATTTAAATTTTCCATCTTGACTACCAAAAACTTGTTTATTAACTTTTTGAAAAAAAAACTTATTCCAAAGTCCAAGAGAGTCAAATCTAGCCGTAAAATAAAACTAGAATAAAAATTTCTGAGAAGTCTCCCAAAATTTCATTTAGACAAATTTTATTTAAAATAATAGGTTTGATATGAGCAGGAAAGTTTTTTTTATTGAAGTTATCTTATTAGGGGCGTTATTAAAAAATCATGAGAGTGAAATTTTTAAAATGCGCGCGATCACTGTAAAACAAAGTACGGTTGAAGCTAAACGCTCATTTAATTTTCGAAAAAAAAAATACCAACAAAATTTGAAAAAGGAAACTTGTTTGTCGCCATGTTGGTACGTCGTGCCTTGATCATGTTTTATTTTAAAATATTTTCCACAATTTTTGTTTTAATTCAAACACGTGTTTTGTTTTTATACAAATTTCGAATTATATTGTGCTAAAAAATTATTCCCGTAGTGATTTAATTGATATTTTGATTAATATTATTTACTATTGTAAAATTTTTGAAAAGATTGTGCTTATGACTGTTTCAATGTAAATTAAATTTAGGTTAACTATTCGTATGTATTTTTATTGAAAAAATTAAAAAATTATTATTTAACTAAATTTAAAATAAATATTTTAAATTTTTTTGGGTTTAAAAAATTTTTTTTGTTTTTTAAAATTTTTTAAAAAAAAAAAAAGTGTTTAAAATTTAAAAAAAACATCTAATAAAAAATTTGTGTTAAAAAATTTTAAAAAAGAAAATCAAATTAAAATATTTAATTTTTAAATTTTTTTATTAAATTAATAATAAAAATAAATTTTTAAAAAAAAAATGAACCCAAATTTTAAAGAAAACTTTTTGATAAAAGAAAGTGAATATTAAATTAAGAAAATAATAATATTTAAAAAATAATAAAATTTAATTCAATTTTTTAATTTTTTATTTAAAGATGCCAAAAAAGTATAATTCTCACGCGCGTACTAAGTTCACACCCCTTTTTTTTTTAAATAGGGATTAAAAATTCAATGTACAGTGTTTTCCATACTTTGAATATTAAAATTTTTTTATTACAAAAAGTGTAGTGCTAAAAATGAGAAAAAACCAAAAAAGAAAATAAGATAAAAGTGAAGAATTTATGTTTTACTGCCTCAGTTAAAAAAGGGCTAATGTCATAAAATTTTTGTAGGGAAGCATGTGGTTTTTTTTTTTTGAAAATAATGTGTCCTAGGTAAAATTTTCATTAAAGTAAGTGGGACCACTTCTTTTTACACAGCGGAAGCTTTGTGAGTATTTTAGTTACTGAATATATTTAAAATGTTTAAAAGTTTTTTTTAAAATTTCGCAAAAATTTTATATTGGACATTGGCCCCTTTTTACCCTAACGTACATGGGTTTTTGTTTTTTTGACTCAAGAAGGTCACAGAGATTTGTTTAAACCCCCCCCCTGCCGCCTGCATTACGATAAACGGTTTAGCAACGTTGCAAAAAGATATAGCTTGTAAATGGGTAATGTCGTTAAAAGGCACCTATTATCAGCTAAGACACTAGTGCCGGGGAAAGGGAAAAATGTATTTAAAAACCCCTGTTTTTTTGATAGAGTGTGACTTGGGGGTGTTAGGCTCAATGCCCTCGTGTTTTTTGAAACTAAACCCCAAAATTTAAAGATATGTTAAAAAAAGAAAAAGAAAAATTTTTCATTAAATAATATTTTATAAACAAAAAATCTAGCTTAATTTTACAAAGGAAAATAAATAAATCATTAATAATTTTTGTTTTCCCATTTAAAATGCATTGAAATGGAAACATTTTAGTGAAAATATTTCAATAAACTATTTTTAGCATGGTTTGAAAATTCCATAAGAATTATGAAAGATGCCCAGATATGTTACTAAAATAAATAAAAAAACAACAATGTTGAATTATTAAATATATATATATATTTTTTTTTGTTTAGAACCGTGCATTTATGGGTAGGCATAGCCTTAACTAAAGCACTTCCACGCCCTGTTATAGCCACACTTTGACCCCGATGGGAGATTGGACTAGCTTCTGTCGGAGATCATTATTCGCAGCGTAACGCTTTACTTACCTTGATAATGAGATGAACAAGTTCTTATTTCTATCAATCTTTTTTAAAATATTGTAAGTGGTTCATAAACCAGAGGATCATGAAGTAAACTGAAAGTACAGGGTCCTAAATATCTTCAAGGAGTAAATTTTTTTCGAATTTAGCTTTTGATTAATTATAGTATCCAACACCTTAGCTCAGTCGGTAGCGTGTCTGTTACTGAGCTAAGGGTCCAGGGTTCGATTCCCGACATGGCCAACAATTGTATCATTGTGGAATGTGGGTTTACAATTTCACAGTGATGAATTAATGGCAGGGGACTGGATGTTGTGCTTGTCCTAAACTTAAGATAGATTGTAAGGCATATGAAGCTACGACAGGCCTAGCAAACTGGTAGTGGAAATTATTTATTATAACTTGAATAAAAAACTGAGCCAGGACATAGGCTGGGAAAAGTAATGGATGTAAAGTAAATCTAATTGTAATCTACCTGAATGTGATAATTTGTGAAGGTTTGGTTGTCGGCCAGTGTGTGTATCGGTCAAGAGGGAGAAGGAACGTGTGTGTTTACTGGAGGTAGGACGTACCGGCTTGACTGCATGCCAAGCTGGCCTGCGGCAAGGCCTCCTATCACTTGCACGTTACTCAACAAGGAGACATTCTCACCATATATTTACGGCTTAGTCCGTGGACCCGCGGGCATTTTTTCCACACTATTATATATATTAGAACTGTCAAGTCCACATGGACCCGCTGCTCACATGTTGGACTAGACTGCTCAAGACGGGGAGAGGGGGTTTGATCCCTGTCGGGTGCACTGACAGTGGTTTTACCTAAAGTGCTTATCTACACTCCTTCGATGCAAATGCAAGTATACTTCTAACAATTAAACCTTTAAAATTCCTAAACCATTAGAGTAATTAATACATAGGTGTAAAATCCGAATCGGGTAGTAAAACGTGGTGCTAAAAAAAATCACATGGTTATCCTCAAATACACCTTGGAAATACTAAACTCCATTCTGGAGACATTAAGATACAACTGGATAATATCCTAATACACTCATCAAGTCACTCAGATACTTTATGGATATAGTTTTGAACTCTGGTGTAAGCTATAATGTTGACCATTCCTAGACATCATGGTTACTTTCACACTCCTGAGGGGGAATACCAAAAGAATTTCTAGATGTCCTCAGAGACCATCTGGGAGTACACACAGCTTTCTCAACTCTGTTACTTGCAAAAATCATGGTTTTTATTAATGTACAACATCTAAAATAACATTCTACTGTTTTGCAAGCTGAGAGGCAGTGTATTGGAACTATTTTCTGACTTCTGAAATATTCACAGATTGAGATCAAACTACATACTCCAGAAAGCAAGCAGCCGAGGAAGGAAATAGATAGTTTGGATGGTAAAATAAATTTATTAAAATGCATTATTTAATTACTAAATTCCACATGATTATAATAATATGCTAGCTACACAAACGGCTCCCAGTATGTAAAAAATGGATTTTTTTCTTCTACTTTTAAATACTTTTAAAAAAAATTTTTTTTTTTCTTCTCAATTATTCTAACATGTTGGTACTAAAAATTATATTTTTTTTATTTTTATTATTTTTTGGTTTACGCATAGGGGCCCATATTTGTTTTTACAAGGCGCAAAATTTTTTGCAATTTTAAGGGTTTACAGAAACAAAAAATCTCGGCCTCTGTTTGATCAATCCACATGAGGAAAAATAATTTTGTTTGGAAAGAAAAGGGCTAAAAGGTTTGTGTCTGTATCATTTTGAACTAATCTCAATTCAAAGGGTAAATTTTTGCCTAAAATTCTAGCTTTTTTTAAAGAAAATTTCCAGTTTTCAGCGGGAAATATTTTCACTAAGGGAAAGAGTCAACAAGCTACAATGTTTTATACAAGTAGACATAAACTACTTGTCCTCACAAACCAAGTTTCAAACTGAGAATTGACCCCTTTTTTAAAAAAAAAATAAAAATAATTGGAAATTTGAAAAAATTGCGATTTTCAGAGCTAAATATTCAGGTGGGGGACGAGATAAAAATTTTAACTTTGTTCCATAATAGTAATATATAATAGTTATTATACACAAAAGATTTGAAGTTTGAGAATTGACTACAAGCTGAGATATTTAAAGAAAAACATGAGGAAAAAAACTCATGTTTCAGTGGGTGTATTATAGTATTTAAATCAATTAATATGTTATTTCATTTTATGCGCATGTAAAAAAACTACTACTCTAAGGTTACAGAACTAGTGTATATTAAAACTAAACTATTAAAGAAATATATAGAAAATTCTATGTGTAAATCACAAACAAGACAGAACTAAAGTATGAGTCAAAAGTTTTTGTTTTAATAGATACTGGCCCATGAGTCAGATCTGACAGACTTGTTCAGAACTTCTGAGTGTGATGCATGTTTATTTTAGTCGATATTATAATGTATTAATATATTAATGAGTGTAATTTTTAATTACTAATTTTGAAAAAGAAATGTAGTCTATCTATTTAATTATTTGATTCTTTTCTAATTCCTTTTGTCATAGTGGAATACCTACAACAAGATTTTGTCCAAATATTTTTAGTCATCATTAAAATTATATCTTACATCTTAAAAATGGAATGTAGTGTGGGTGAATTTTTTGAAGAGAGTGTCATAAGTTGTGTTATGGACCGTATCTAAAGATATCAAAGTGATTATGAATTCTGTGAAGGGGAAATCGAAATCTTATGCTTTGGTGTTGCAAATATATGCAAGTACCACGAGATTAAATTATTTTTAAAGTACCACCATCTTTATGGAAAACTCATGTTCTTACCACTTAAAATCCATAAAAAAAGTGATTACCAAAGGACTTAGAGAAATCAAAGTGGAATATTTATCAAAAGAAAAAAAATTAGTCAGTAGATGTTATTCCTGGGAAATTTTTGTTGCTACTTGCTACAGCAGGCTGTTTTGTAGTAAAAGGAATAAAGAAAAGGGTGAAAAAGATTGTGTTTTTGTGCCTCGATATGAACATATGGACATCTTGAATGCAACCTGTTCAATTTAGGTGTATCCCCTGTTTCTAAATCATAAAACAAAATTCTAAAAAAAGCCCATTGGCAATCAAAGCAAATTTTGGAAGCTACCCCAAAGGTTGAAGCGAGAAATTGAAGCCTCTTTTGAAGAGGGAGTAGACCGCTTATTGATGAACCTTTAGCACAAAATCTTCACTCTCTATCGTTCGTCAAGAATATGAAGCACTCATTGAAAAGCTGAAACAAAAATGTAAGACAGAAGAAGAAAGAAGAAAAAGGTAAATATATTAAGTCTATTGCCAGAATCTTGGTCAAGAAAAAGGTTAGTCCCTGAATTTGAAGTTTCTGAACGTTTAGTAAAAGTTACTAGGGATCTTTCTAAGGCACACGGAATTACTACCAGACCTAGGAAAAAGACATTGTGTTAAAAATATTAATGAAGACACAGCCCAGGAAGGTTGTGGATTTTTATATCAGTGGAGAAAAAACACCGGGCTTCTTCTTGGTAAAAAAGATTGTAAATCTTTCAAATTGAGGGGGTTAAAGTACATAAACAGAAACAATTAAATTTCTCTGTAACTGAATGAACTGTATGTATAATTTAGGGAAGCCCACTCAAATGTAAAATTAGACGCTCAAAATTTTGGGAGTTTAGGCCTAAATGGTGTGTAATTGCTGGAGCATCAGGGACACACTCTGTTTGTGTATTTTTATACCCCCAAAATATGAAATTAATGATAGATGGTGCAGAATTAAATTGGACTACAAAGTCTTCTTATGATGCTTGTCTGTGACCTAAGCCGTTTGAGTGCAAAGCTAAGCCAATTTCTGTTCCAAGAACAAGAGACAGAAGAAAACCCTGACAACATAAGCTACAAACAGTGGGTCACAAAATGACCGAAGCCGAGATGGTTTCAGTCACAAAACCAAGGAAGAATTTTTTGAATCCTTATAGAAAACCCAGCTCTCTAAAGAAACACCATATGTATCCAAAGTACAGTCAAGTTTTCTCAAGGACAAGAAAAAGAGCCTGCTGTATACAGAATGCATTGTTTTAGCTGATTTTTCTGAAAAAATTTTCTTTTGTAATCCAAGACGAAATACCAAAATTTTCATTGGGTGAATAAACAAGCCATGTTCACCGCTTTGTTACTATCATAAAGAAAGTAATCAAAGTGAATTGAAGAGCCGAAGTTTTTGTGTCATCAGTAACCCCTTTTCGCACAACACCATCACAGTTCATGCTTTCCAAAAGCATTTGATTAGTGATATCAAGCCTATGCCCCATAAGTGACGAAGATATTATATTTCAGCGACAGATCTTTTAGTCAGTACAAAAAAGAACTTTCTCAATCTATGTCACCATGATAAAGATTTGGCCTTCAAGCAGGGGTGGCACTTTTTTGCTACCAGCCATGGGAAAATGTTGTGATGGGTAAGAGAGACTACAAAAAGAGAACTGACCAAGAGGGGCCTTCAGATGACAACCAATAATAATATTAACTCCAGAGGATATGTTTCAATTTTGTGATAAAAACCTTCTTGGCTTTAAGTTTTCCTATTGTTACAAGTGAAGAAGTGGTTAAAAATGGAGTTGAAATTTGGAAAAAGTTATTTGAAAAAGCTTGCCAATTCCTAAAACTCGATCATTACCACAGATATATTCCTAAAATGACACCACCGTAAGATGTTACCCCACTTCAATTTCTGAATACTTTGGGAATGAAAAAATATCAAAAGCTTCTTCATTCTTACTCCAAAAAAATAGACATAGTTTTCGTGTGTAAATGTTGGCTTGGGTTATTGAGGAAGTGAGCATTGGATATAATTATTCAAAAATTCATCAATACAAGCCAGCAGGACTAAAAATTTCTTTTAAAAATTTCAAGAAATGTCAAAACCTGTGTACCCGTGAAAATAATTTTTAATTAAGATCATGCCAATGGAACTTTCAGCTGTGACTGGTCGTACGCACATCAGCCTTAAATTGTGCGAAGAAATATTTCAGCTCTCTGCTAAACACCAAACTTTGTTTGTTTTAATAAGGTAATAGTTTTTAATTTTTATTTTAGGGTAGAATAAAAAGCACCTATGTATTTATGTGCTTGAAATATATTTTACACATACAAACATATTTAATACAAATGAAATTTAATCTAGTAGAGGAACTGTATACAAACCTATTAATTATGTGCAGGTTTTTTCTTCTAATTTTGTCTTTTGGGAAAATCTCAACTTGTAGTAATTCTCAAACTTCGCATTTTTTGTGTTATAATACTATTATATATTAATATTATGGAACAAAGTTTCAGATTTTTATCTCATCCCCAACCTGAGATATTAAGCTCTGAAAATCGCATTTTTTCAAATTCCAAAATTTGATATATTTTTTTTTTAAAAGGGGGGTCAATTCTCAGGTTTGAAACTTGGAGTGTGAGACAAGTAGTTATGTCTACTTGTATAAAACATTGTAGCTTGTTGACTCTTTCCTTAGTGAAAATATTTCCCGCTGAAAACTGGAATTTCTTTTTAAAAAAGCTAGAATTTTAGGCAAAAATTTCACCCTTTAGAATTGAGATTGTTCAAAATGTAACAACACAAACTTGTAGCCCTTTACTTTCCAAACAAAAATTTTTTTTCCCTATGTGGATTGATCAAACAGAGGCCGAGATATTTTTGTTTCTGTAAACCCTTAAAATTGCAAAAAAATTTAGCGCCTTGTAAAACAAATATGGCCACTATGCAAAAACCAAAAAAACAATAAAAATAAAATAATAGTCATTTTGAACTACCAACATGTTAGGGTAATTTAGAAAAAAAATAGATTTTTAAAAATGGTCGAGCAACCAAATAGATCAAACTGAAATATATATGTATTCCTTAAATTCTACTGTTTTCCCGTTTAATGAAAAAGTGTAATAATGATTATATTTTTTAAAAAATTAGATTTTGTTATATTCATATATTATTAACAAAAAGAAAGGAAGAGGGGGAATAAAAAAATCAAAATGAGAAAACAATTGTGATCAAGTTGGATACCCTCCGAAATTGTTGGATAGCAGCTTAAGCGATTCAAGAAAAACAATTAGAAATTATACCTAATTTGATGTAAACAAATCAACCCAAACAAAATGTTTCGGAAGACGGGAATCATTATATCAGGGGACGATTACTAAAATTTGTCTTTATTTATTTCAAAACATGATATACAGATTATAAAATAGCAGTTTTACACTTAACCTGAACTCAGTTGACATTAGTTCCTGGTTAATTTTGTGACTGCCAGAGTCAACGGAATTATATGATCATAGTTGCTGACAGGTGAGCTTATCCCACAAATAATTTCAATAAGTGGAAAGTTAATCACTATATATAGTTTGCATTTGGCTTCCACGGGTTGTTAATGTGTTTGTATACTTCATTATTTTAATAACTAAGAGGAAAATAAAATATAAACTTTTTCTTGGAATGTGCATATGCCAATTTTGTATCGATGAAGTTTTTGATAAATTTTGTTTAGTTACAATGGCTAGCCTGTAATAGATTAAAATAAAACCAAATTATTATTTTTTGTTTTTAACAATGGGCAGCAGTGTGTTATGACTTTGCCATATTAGTAACCAATTAGGATAAATAATTATTTACTTACTTTATGTCATAAGGAGCTTGAAAGATAATTGCTGCAATTGAAAAGTACGATACCGATCCCTATCTTGAGCTAGCTATATCCAGTCCACCTCATTACACCCTATCTCTCTCAGGACCCAGCTAATGCTATCTTCCTGTCTACGTCTAGATATTTCCAATGTTATCTTCACATTGGTTTGTCAGTAATTACCCTGAACAAGGTTCTAGAATCTCCCACTCACACTGCATATCTTTCCCTCTCAAATCTGTGAGATTTGGCTACCGTAGTAATGTCTTGTGATGAGTAGAGTGTATGTAACTCCTCATTATGCACCTCTCCACTCCCTAATATATTTAGCTCTTTTTGGACAAATATCTTTCTATGCACCTTGAGTTTGAACATTTAAAATTTATTTTTGTCATGTAAGATTAGAAATCATGTGTCAACAGCATATAAAACAAGCGGTAAAACTTGTTACTCGGGCACACCAGTGACCAACTCCTGTAGAAAGTGTAGACTGAGAAGGCGGAGCGAGCGGTGAGTCAGTAGTATTAGTGCTGGCCATAGCCAACAGATCCAC
>JBCFYV010000643.1:0-75001 GCA_039000515.1 Timema cristinae
CCTCAACCCAGTCGTGACGTAACATAAGGTCGGGGTTACAAAAACCAAGTGCGTGACGTAAACTAAGGGTGCGTGGTTACACAACCAAGTGCGTGACGTGAACATAATGGTGCGTGGTACACAACCAAGTGCGTGACGTGAACATAAGGGTGCGGGGTTACACAACCAAGTGCGTGACTGAACATAAGGGTGCGTAGTTCCACAACCAAGTGCGTGACGCCAACATCACGGTGCGTGTGAAAATCACACCCACTGTGGCTACCCCACTCAGTAAAACACTGTCAAAGTGTGCCCTAAAAAGGGCTGATTATGTGCGATAACTTGTTGGCCCTAGAAAGGGCCGCTTTTTTTTACTGTATTTTTTTGGGCCCCTGAAAAGGGCAGATTATGTGTTGATTTTTTGTTGGCCCTATAAAAGGGCCTTTTTTGCCATATTTTTTTGGGCCCTAAAAGGGCAGATTGTTTGTTGATTTTGTTACGGGTAACGCTAAGAAGGGCCGTCTTATTTTATGTATAGTTTTGGCCCTAAAAAGGGCCGTAGTGTATTTTCGTTATTATTATTTAGTTGTCATATTTTTAGTTTTTTTTTTTCTCTCTCTCTGTGTCCATCAGAACTATTGAATCTAATCAATGTTAAAATTAGTATTAAATTATCCCTAAGATATATGTAAAAATGTAAATAATTTGTTGATGTAAAATTTATGTAGACCAGAGGTCACCCGTGTGCAAGTGCGCAAAGCCATGGGGGGATTGATGTGCCTCTCTGTTCAGGCAGCCTTTTCCTTCGCACTTGCACCGGCCGCTTCCCCCCCTCCCTCCTACTCCCGGGTCCGGGCCACAGTCCATTTTGTCTGAGCCGTCGTACGCTCTTACCTCTATAACAACCCCCTTTTTCCCTATTGGCTCGCTTGGCGGCCAATAGCACTTTCTTTTTCCCAAAACCAATGGGAAGCTCCCTCTTCTCTGTTTGGACCAGGCCAGGCAGCATGGAGGGTATATAACACGGTTTTTTCTGGAGCAGATTCAGTGTGAGCCAACCTTGGGACCCAAACTCATACGAAAGAGCCAATAAATCGTCGTTTGCAGCAAGTGTCATCGCTATTCTCATTCCACCCCAATCTACCCTACCTCCCACCGCGACTTTACGTTTTCCGGGAATCTACCCCATCCTCCCCCCGCGACTTTACGTTGCCGGACTCTACCCTACCTCCCACCGCGACTTTACGTTGCCGGACGTTACCCTACCTCCCACCGCGACTTAACGTTCCCGGGGCGCTATCCTACCTCCCACCGCGACTTTACGTTTCCGGGACTCTATCCTACCTCTTCCCCCCTCCCCCATCTCTTCTCCCTTACCCCCACCCACAAGACCCACGAGACCGTACCTAATCACAAAGGCCCCGTCGGAAGCTGCAGTTCCAGTAAAACCAGCTACCCTCCCTCGAAACCACAAGACATGGATAACAAAGTCATCAGAATACTGCTACTGTTTTATACAATCGGCTCGATTGACACAAACCCAAAGCTCCCGTTTAAAGGCCTAGGTTCCATTCTTACTACTTGAACGAATTACCCGGGGTGTCGACAATGCAGCACTAAATACAATACCATTATTTGCTTGGACAATAATTATTAAATTTTCATAATTAAATCACGATTTTTAAAATATATTTATTTTTTTTACCCAGCGTCTCGTGATTGTGAACTCTTTTTTAAATATCAGGTGTCAAAAGTACTTTTTAGATAAACTTTTATTTGAAAATCATTAATTTATCAAGGAAAGAATTGGGTGAAATGAAAGAAGTGACGTGATCTAGAAATTTATATAAACTGTTTTGAAGCAGTTAATTTCATGAGAACTCCTTGTTTCTTAAACATTTTGTAACAATTTTTTATCTTAATGTAAAAAATAAAGTTTACAAAATATTACGAATTAATGTTTATTATATTAAATTGACCCGCTATTTACCAAGAAGTTGTTTACTAAAACAGGAAGGACTCTCTTGGTATCAGTGAAAGCTGAAATAATGCTCGTTTTTATACATAATAAAAAAGTGATTTTGCGCAAAGTAAAAAAGTTATTTTTCCATGATATTGTGAGAAAAGTGAAAGTTTCTGAGTTTTGAAAAATATTTTAGGCTTAAGATAAATTTATTAATGCAAAATTTTTTTCTTGACCAAAGCTTTAGAACAAATAAATAAATAAATTGATATCGACCTCGAGAGCTGAGGAACAACTTATTTTGGGACACCAAATGGGGGCTATCTAATACTGTTTTTTTGGGGGTTTCTACATTGATTTTCAAGTGGCTCCCTATCTGAAAAATTCTCTTCTGCCCTCATTTATGAGTACAGACCTTGGCATATCCAATGAAAAGTGAAACTATTTGACATTATTTGCCACAAACCAGACGTACTACTTCCGAGGAAGATTCCGCCTGTCTGGGCAAGAGACGGAGAAAAGAGCTTTGCAACTTATTGTGACTCTACAGCTTCTAGCAATAAAGCGAGAACAAAATATTTCCCTTTTTCACTCGGTGGCTAGATTTTTTTCAAAACCTACAAAATGGCTATCTCAATAATATCCCCATTTTTTAAGAATGTTATCTGATTTACAACCCCCCATCAAATGATTTAGTTTAGTTATTTTGAGTATAATAAATCTACCCTTTCCAAATCATTGCAAGCCAATAGTGAGAAAGTAAATCTTTTCTCTTTTCGTCCTTTAAATAATTTTCACTTAATTTTAAGGTTAAAGCGATAATTTAAAAAAAAACTCTGGGAACATTATGTAAACTCCAGTTACAACGCTATCAGTTAAATGGTTACGGCTTCATTAAAAAGGGCCCCCTTTTAAAACATTTTTTTAACACGGACATCTTTAAGAATATTCAAAATTCGAGTATTCAAAAAAATATTGGATTTAAATCTTCAAAACTTTGAGTTAACCTTTGTTTTAGAGCTCTAATACAGCTTATTGGGGGTTCAGCCCCCAACACAATAAAGTAAAAACTTAACAACCAGACCCCAGACCATTAAATTTAGCACTTAACTGAATGAATGAATGAATTTATAATGAAGGTAACATTTAGTTACTCTTTCTATTTTCTATAAATTTTTTTAATATTCCTAATTCCTCTTATGTTCATAGTTTTGTATTTGATTCTGGTTGAACGGGAGGTTCGAAGGTTAAATGAAGATTGTTATTAATTATAAAATAGTGTATTCGCTCCAACTCAGATTTTAATTGAACCAATCATCGCAGTGAAATGTAATAGAGATTGTTACCACGAGAAGAGTCCGAACTGCAGTGCACATATGAGGATCAAGTTGACAACATGTGGGGCACTAAACAGTGACCCTGTTTGTTCACACATGGTCTCAATCAAACATTTAATTGATTTATTTTTAGACTTGACAAAAGTTTGATCAGGATCAGTCGAGAGTTCAATTAACTGTAGACATAACAAATCAACAAAAGTTTAGTAAGAGTTTTCATAAAAATACAGCACCATAGATTATTATGTGATCTAGGGTGTGCGAGGCTTCAAAAACTTCAACTTCACTTCGAAAGTTCATTCACTTCGACTTAGATTCTAGAGTAACATTCCAGATTCGACAGATGCAAAGCTTCAAAAAAAAGAAGAAGTTGTAACACACATTTATGTTCTCTGCTGTTGTCACAAATTATTGTCAGTGTTCTGCTATTGTCACAAATTATTGTCAGTGTTCTGCTATTGTCACAAATTATTGTCAGTGTTCTGCTGTTGTCACAAATTATTGTCAGTGTTCTTTCTATTGTCACAAATATTGTCAGTGTTCTGCTATTGTCACAAATTATTGTCAGTGTTCTGTTGTTATCACAAATTATTGTCAGTGTTCTGCTGTTGTCACAAATTATTGTCAGTGTTCTGCTGTTTTTCAAAAATTATTGTCAGTGTTCTGCTATTGTCACAAATTATTGTCAGTGTTCTGCTATTGTCACAAATTATTGTCAGTGTTCTGCTGTTGTCACAAATTATTGTCAGTGTTCTGTTGTTGTCACAAATTATTGTCAGTGTTTGCTGTTGTCACAAATTATTGTCAGTGTTCTGCTATTGTCACAAATTATTGTCAGTGTTCTGCTATTGTCACAAAATTATGTCAGGTTCTGCTATTGTCACAAATTATTGTCAGTGTTCTGCTATTGTCACAAACTATTGTCAGTGTTCTGCTATTGTCAAAAATTATTGTCATTGTTCTGCTATTGTCACAAATTATTGTCAGTGTTCTGCTGTTGTCACAAATTATTGTCAGTGTTCTGCTGTTGTCACAAATTATTGTCAGTGTTCAATTATGTCAGTGTTCTGCTGTTGTCACAAATTATTGTCAGTGTTCTGCTGTTGTCACAAATCAGTGTCAGTTTAAATAAATCTGAAAAATAATTAGATTACACTTTGTGACAATAGCTTAGTTTATAATTTTAAGACAAGATATATTAATTACGTTTAGAATATATCAATTTGTAAATTATATTTAATATCTAGATTTACGTTATTATGTAAAGTAGTATATTTTTCATCCAATATTTAAATATTCAAACTTCCATTTGTTTTCGAAAATATATCATATTATTTGATTCGACTTCACTTCGAATTGAAAAAAAAGACCTTCGCACACTTCTAATATGATCAGTAACTAATAAAAATGTTTTCGATATCATATTCTGAAAATTAAAAAATGACCCCCGGGACACAGGAATCGAACCCGGGGACCTTCGGCTTAGTATTCCAATGCTCTTACCATGAGTTATCCAGGGGTCATTTTTCAATTTCAGAATATGATCTAGATGATACTGTCCTCACTAAAATTCATGGATGATAGCTTCGGCTATCTGATTCATTAAAAATGTTTTCTATAATTTAGCATCTCATAAATGTATAGTTACTATAGATGAAATCTAGGTGAAGTCCTAACAAAATGTAAAAAGTAGCTCTCAGGTACCGTATCCATACGTGGGCTTCTCTCAGATATCAGGTCTGGGAGCTTCATTGCTTAAATAAATAAGAGCTGAATTTTGACTTTACTAGAAGTGTAAAAACAACATCAATAAGTGTTTGCCAAGGACCCTTTAGAGTAGCGTGTGGCTAATATATAGATATACTATTTAAAGATAAACTAAACCTGAACTAAAAGAATTAAACTAGTTTCAATAAAGCTATATTAGAATAATAACTGGATATTGTTGAGGGGGGCAGCTGGTGTTGATAGAAAATATCCTCCTGAGCACAGCTAACGTCTCATCATATCTGCCTTGAGAGTAAAGGAATCTTGGAGATTCTGGTAGGAAAACACCAAGCAAGATGGCGGTGATGAGGCCCGGGATAGAGCATACCACCAAGAATATGCGCCAAGAGCTATAAGTGCACCAAGGTAGCTCCACTCGCCAGGGCTGAGGATAATAACCCAGGCAAGACCTGCAAACAGTTAGGTAGGCTAGGTTAGGTTAGTTGAGAGAGGTATAGAACACAAGGTCAAAAAGTGAGCACTCTATCAAGTGCATTCACACTATGTTCAGGATTTTATATATTCACACAGGTATGGATAAGGAAAATAGAATTTAAAGGAAATATTTGTGTGGAGAGAGATTGGAAAAAAATTGATAAAAACACTCTCAGCACATCATGTCCGGATTCAAATTTCAACTGCCACATTAGTGAAAAACCAGACCAGACCAGGCCTTGGTCTACGTGTTCATCAGTTAAATAGGTAGCCTACGTAGATATGGATACCCTGCAAAAGCCAAAACCATCAGCCTGTACCCATTCCAATGTCGTCAGTCAGTCCTTAAACAACATTAGATTGAAATATGATTTACCGCAATTTTCCTCGAATGAAAGGGGACAAGATATGGCTGGAATACTTACATAATATTGGGGAAAAAGGTTTGACTAAACATACATAACTTCCCTTTTTCTAAAGTAAAAAGGTTAGAACATAGCTGGTCTGCGATGTCTGGTTAGAATAATATACACTTTGAACTACCTGTGTGTCAAATAACATGAGCGTTACCATAAGAGAGAACCATTTTAATGTTAGTTTTAAACACTTAGCATATACAAACAAAACAAGAAAAATTCCTATTGCAGATATCGGCTCTGCCTGAAAATTAAATTTAGTCTTTCCAGTAAAGCACCTGAAATATAACAGACCAGTAAAGCACCTGGACACACTAGACCAGTAAAGCACCTGGACACACTACACCAGTAAAGCACCCGGACATACCTGGCAAGGCAATGGTTCCCAGAGAAATGAAAACAACATGACCAATAATGGCCTGGAGCGAGTAAGTCCCGTGTGGAACTCCCCCATGTACGCGTATATAACAGCAGAAGGACCACAAATACTAAATGGAAACAATAAAACCATGGTTTTCATTTTCTTTGCTATTCAATATGGCTTAGGGCTTAGGGCGAAAGTACGTAACATTTCAAAAAATAATCACATAAAAGCAATGTTGAATATCAACAATACATGTAGGCCACTGTTTTCTAATATACAATTCCCGGTGTTTTCCTGGTTTTACCGGTGCTTGGAAACCTGAAATCACCTTTTTACGATGCCAATGTATTCATACATTCTCTCTCTACGTATCATATACATTTATTTATGAAATTGTTTTGTGTGACTAAGAGCATACTAATATTTTCATTATTCAATGGCATTATTTAGAGATCACTTTGATATTGATTGTCTGTGAAAGCCAGGGATGTTAGAAACATCTTAAAACTTATCATTTTATCTTTCTAAGCAGCCTCAACTCTTTTGTATGTGAAATATAGGCCTATCTCTTTCAATAACTATTTTTTCTAAGGATCTGCAGGTATCTTTGAGCATAACTTTAAATATAATCATACTTAAACGAACTCCTTATTTATCCGTAGTATATTGTGTCCATAGTGATGAATGACTATTATTGTTTACTTGTTCTTATATGGTTTGTGTCATGTGCAGTTTGAGGAGGAAAATGGGTGGAGGTCAGGAAGAACTAATCAAAGTCAACATTGGCAGAAGGCCAATGGAATCCCTCTGTAGCACAGTTAGAATAAAAATAGCTTTTCGCGTTGTGAGGTACATTAAAATTTTTAAACAATGAACAGGAAAGCTGGATAGAAACATATAGAATAAACTTTAAGAGAATTCGATTTATAATATTTTGTATAAATTAGAATCCTAAAACTTTCTTGGTTGACTAAATATAAACATTGTTACAGCTACAAAGCTGGCGGTAATTTCTCCACTTGAGCAAGACACTACACATTATGAGCAGTAATAGACCAACTAATCCAAGAGATCTAATCTTAACTTATCTTAACTAATCTTAATCGCTATGCTGGATAAGACTTGAGAAGATCAGGAAGACAGACAGGGAGACAAATGAAGAAGTCCTAAGAAGAATGGGTGGAAGAGATCCATTTTGGATGTGATTCTTCGGCTTAGAGACTAGATGACGTGAAGGAAAGAAGATATTTCTGGAGCTTAAGGTTGAGATTGAGGTAAATGGAGCTCCAAGTTTCACAGAAAAAAGGAATGAACCTGTCATAAGACAAAACAATTAATAAAAATAATAATTCTGAAACAAAAAATGAGTAAATCTTAATCAAGTAGTAGCACACTTAATTATTTTAATAATTCTAGAATAACTTAAATTGTTGAAATAGTTTTAAAATCCAAAAATTTTTGTTTTTTAAAAAATGGTTTTAAAAATTTGATTGAAAATGACAAAAGACTGAAAAAATTTGCAAAAATAATACCAATGCTTTTATTTGCAAACGACTTTTTAAAGCTTTACCTTCACACCCAAAAAAACCTGGTTTAACATTTTTAAAATTTTGTTGTTATCTTGTCCTACAATTTGAGGGCAGCTTTTAATTAATATAATACGTAAACTACAAAAATTATAAAAATTTTCCTCCACCACAATCATATAGGCCAACTCCCCAAATTTTTTGGGTAATAGTAGATAACAATTTTTTGGGATAAAAGCTAAATTTAAAAAAAAACTATCTAAAGGGAATTTGAAATAATGTTCAAAAAGGCAAACCAAACCCGCCCCCCTTTTTCAACATATCAAAATTTTTGCATTAAAAAAATATATTTATTTCTGAAATTTTTTTTTATGAACTGGGGGTGTTATTGGGGGATGGGGAAATATTCAACCCAAACCCCATTATAAAAATAAATCACAATACCCCCCATTGAAAAAACCCCAAAAAAACAGCATTTCCCTAAATCTTTAGAAAAAAATAAAGCAATTGGCAGCAGCAGTTGATCAAAAACGTGATATGAGCACTTTTCTCCCTCCGTTAGTGCTGCAATGAAGCCCCATAAAATTTGGGGGGGGGGCTATCATCCCCTTTAAACAAAAACATTTCAGAAATATTTAAGGGTGTTTTAAAAGAAAAACTACATCTATTTTTTTCATCTTATTTAGAAGTTGTTTCCCGCATTATGTTTAAAAATAACTATAGTGGATAAACTGAGTTTATAGAATATTAAAAGCAAGGATTCTTACAAAAAAACATAACCAATACTGAAATGAACAGTATTCTTACGGATCCCAGAACCCTAAGAATATATTACTTGGAACCAGAACAAGAATAGGAATGAATATAGCTATATTATTTTCGATTCAAAAAAGTTCCTATCGGTTCTATCTTCCTAATGATTCTTTTCTTTAATTGCATTTATTGGCCTTATTACATTAACTTAATTTTATTTAGAAATTGTACCCTATCTTAGGAGTTTTTTGTGAGTGTAGTATGTATTTTTTGTTCAAGGGAAAGTGCCAACGAGCACTAGGCAGTGAGCACCAATAGGATCATTAATTTTGAAGAATGATGATTTTTCACATTGTGTTTCTCATTTTAATATTCAGGCTAAGAGCTTGGGATTATGTATTTAGCTTTTAGTGACAGCAAACGTATTTGAAGGGGAAGTACTAAGAATTGTTGTACAAGCAATCGAAACTAAATGTTGCCTGGTCAGTTTACATTAAAGTAAGTTTATATAATATATAGTTAGAAGTGCATGTAGTCTAAATTTATGTGTTCATTATCTGCAATGAAGAAATATTTTATGAATAGTTAATTGTCTAAATCATTTGATAGATGGAGCGTGGAAAATATTATCCATTGGGGAATTTATTATAATAAACAGGAAAAGTGACACATCAAGGGTCATATTGGGCTTGTTCTTAATGTAAGTTTACTATAATATATATAAATATATATAATAAAATTGTGTACTTATAAAATGGTTTTAAGCAGGAACAACACCCTTTGGATTGATTATGATTAAGGATTGTGCTCATATAGCTGGTTATTTTGAACAGAAGCATTCAAGGACCGAGACAATTCATAACTGGGCTCATTGCTGTTTTAGATTTAGTGCACTCAGCAATATCTGAGTGTTGGACTTAAGAATGTTTTTCTTTCCTTGTTCGAATAAACTTCCAAGAAATAGTATTATATGGCCTTGCTTCCATTTCTCCTCTAATAAAGGAAACCATTCCTAAGCAACTTTCAGGCCCAAGAGAGAACTAAAGAGCGTCCTTTTCTAAATCACTCTAAATTAAGGAGTATTTCATTATTGTTGACTCAGCTCTTTCTGATCGGAAGACTCGATTAGTCAGGAAGGGCTTGAGGGAGCGTAGTTAATGGAAAGGGTACTTAGTGGATTGGGTGAATTAAAGTAATCGAGAAAGATTCCTGAAATTGATACAAAATCTCTGATCACTGAACTGAAAATTTCTAGACTGAAATACTATTTATCCAGAGAAATTTATTTGACTTTCTAATGGCATTCATGGAACCCCAGTTCATAAATAAGGTAATCTTTTTTCAAATATCCTATTCTCATAATCTGAATGTAATATTTTTTGTTTCTATCTCTGACAGTATTATCGATTAACATCTTTGAAGTTATTTTAATCTTTCGGAGCTATCAAGACAAGGGTTATTTATGAGGATTGGAAATAATTAACTCTATTGTATCTTCTATATTTTATATTTTTTATAACAGTCTATAAAAAATACAGGCTCTAATTTAAAAATGTGTATATGTACCTAGGTCTAGTGGACTATGTTATTGTATTTTCCAGCATGATATTTCGAAGTATTTAAATTTTACTGAGACTGATTCTTGTGTTGCCAAGCACCTCATACGAGTCTGAGAGATCGTTTAGTGATTTGAAATGGTTGGGAACGTACCTAAGAATCTCCGTGATGTAACAGAGAGTAAATATTGTTGCACTTTGTCATAGTCACAGGAATTTGCTTGAATATATTAATCTGGGAAAAGTTGAATAAGACATTTATTAGTACAAATGAAAGGCGATTTAAAATAATTGAATTGGTTGCGAGAGAGATTTAATAAAGTTATTTCATTCATTTCAACTGAAAGCAATAATGTATTATTCTTACTATTACCCTACTATGAATTCAGTATTGTATTTATAAGACTTGTGAACAGCCAGAAATTAATGCTGTACTAGAAGTGTTGAGGTTAATTGTCGCTCAACTATTAATTTATTCATTGTTTTGTTGGTAGACATGTAACGCGAAAATTTATCTTTTGTTTTGCATTGTTATTAATTATAAGAACAACTTGAATTCTTTTATTGTTATCCTTTTAAGTTCAAGTAAAATATCAGACACAACATAGATAGACAAGAATTAAATGACGTGTCGAATATTTGTTATTTACCTTTGTTATTTACCGGCATAGACAAACAAAAGTTATTAATTTGTTCAATAAACTTTGTAAAATCAACAACCTGTGTCTTTGCTGTCCCAAAAGTCAATAAGAAGCAATATTTTCAACCCTCACCCCTTACCCCAATAAGGCAATACAACCACCTCCTCTCTCCAAAAAATAGTAACAAGGAATGCTCGTACTTGAAGAACCAGAACAAGAACTAGAAATGAACAATATTTTGGCTCGACTCCCTGGTTAAAACACAGGAGAAAATTGAAATCGACAGGCACTGACTGTGCTTTCTATTTTATGTATATGCCATCTAATAATCATCATCATCATCATCATCATCATCATCATCACATCGTTAAGATCCTGTGGCCAGACCAGTTTAACAAAATACCTTCATCTTCCTCGATCCTTCCACCATTCTTCCTCCTTTAATTGCTTGTTTTCTTCTCCTCTCACTTACACACTTTCTGTTATTAGGTCCTTTAATCTAGTTTTTGGTATCCCTTGTGGTCTTATTTCTACATACTTCATTTCAATAATTATCATTCGTGTCCTCGCCTTCTCTATCTCATTATATTCCTATACCTCCCCAATTTCCTTCCTCTACTATCTCATGTACTCCCT
Source organism: Timema cristinae (assembly GCA_039000515.1). Classification (NCBI taxonomy): domain Eukaryota; kingdom Metazoa; phylum Arthropoda; class Insecta; order Phasmatodea; family Timematidae; genus Timema; species Timema cristinae. Next base: position 11,374 of record JBCFYV010000643.1, read on the forward strand.
GTGCCTGGGCCCTACTCTTTCCCAGATAACTTCACTCCTAATCTTGTTTCTCTTAGTGACAGTTAACACGTTCCTCACAAACTACACTCCCACAGCCCCAAACTTTCCTAGTCTCTCTTACATCATGTTCATGTTTCTACTGCATTTGCGGCAATGGGTACAAAGTACGCCCTATACAAAACGTTCCTTACACTTAAAGGGTCTTATCTCCCCATAGAATTTCTCTTACACACCTATAGAACAACTCTCCCCCCCATCCTCTTCTCATTAGATCCTCTCTACTCCCACCCTTCTCCTCAGTTACGCTTCCAAGATATTTTACTTTCTGTACTTTTCTAAGCTCTACTTCATTTTAATTTTAGATTCACTAGGCCTCATCCTCTTATTTGTTATTACTACATGTCCCACTTCACCATGCTAAATTTACTTCCTCATTGCATTCCTGTAGCTGTTCTGTACTTCTGCTTCCTTTTACTCCAATACTATCAGGTAACAATTTACCAGCATGTTTAAAATATACTATTAAATATCTCGTTATTTACTAAAACACCATAGAAACACTACTTGCTGATTGGCACCGTTAATTTGTTACTTCCTCTCCTATTTTCCCCCTATTTCTTTTCTGCATGGCTGCAGAGTTTTTAAAATTTTGTCACCCTCTACCCTTTTCTACCCACCTGCAACTTCCCCCACCCCGTGCGCTTTGTTTTCTGCAATCGGTGTTTTGGAATAGTCTCTAGAGGTCAACACCTCGGTGAGCTTCTCTCCCTTTCATTGTTTCTCTCGTGTGGCAACATTACCAACTTTTGATAAACTATGCGAAGTGATAAGGCGATGATATATTCTTAATATATATAATTCTTCTGTACGTGTGTATGTCACTGAACTCCTCCTAAACGCTGGACCGATTCTGATGAAATTTTTTGTGTGTGTTTGTGTGGTCCATGGATGGTTTTGATTCACAATTGAACCCGTAGGTGGCGCTGCAATCGGGTTCTAGGATTTATTTTTATTTTTTAGGGAATTTATTTGAGGGATTTTTTTAAAAGTTTTTTTTGCATATCAGAACATGTAACCTCACAATTTCACTCCCCCCCTCCCCCCAATATTTATAATAATGAATATAATATGAATAATTGAACGTTAAAACCTTCTGAATAGTGAATAATTGAACTTCTGGGAATAATTCATAGTTATGTTTGTGTAACATAGGTGGTATTGAGTTCGAATTCTGTGGTATTTGACGTACGCATCAATACATGCGCAAGTCTCTTGCGTCGTGGCTTGGCGTTTTTTTTGACATTTCAATTTCTGTACGATGTGTTTCGATAATCCATGTATCATAATCGCGTGAATATTGAGTGTATTTTTCATCAAGTCAACTCAAATACATACAGTACATTAGGAAAATGTGTAAGGTGCTGTGTTGAAGTGAATATCTTACATGATCTTCCATAAATTTAAATTATATAACATGCGTATTCAATGACAATCAATCTTACCTGCAAATTTTTTTTTAAGTGCTTATTTGTGTCGATGATTTTATAAAATTTACGGAGTGTTAAACGTTTCATCGAAAAAAACAACAACATGTAATCCATAAAATTCAAATATAAGTTGCTTATAATTAGGTGTTGTGTGTTTATTAAAGAACAATGCCACGTATTCGTGGAAGAGAAGGAAATATTGGTTGACGTACACAGAATTCACAAATAGTCCACACCTGTCGGTTAAATCGAACGGCAGAAGATCAATTGACAGACAATGCAAATTTAAGAGTCCAGGTTGCAAACACACGTGCAAATGAAAGTCCACAGCAATGAAAACGAATGCCTTCGAGCTAATGCATTGAGACAAAGACAGGCGCGTCAACGAGCCACTGACGCACACAGACACATGAACCACAGCGCCTGCAAGTACATCGCGCATTAACACGCGCATCACTTCTCCGTCTTGCGTTCGAATATGAGTCGGACATCGACTATTCGTCACATTCACAAATTGTCAGCGGTGCTATGGAAAAAAATGCCAATCTGCCATGCATTCAAATACAAAGGTAAATGGGCCCGGGTTTTCTGCTGCGCGTCTGGTAAAATTGTACTTCCACCATTGAATTCGCCGCCAGAAACATTGAAAACATAATTGGGTGGAGCCACAACCTCAATTAAAATTGTTTTTGCGAAAAATTCACAAAATTCAATTCTTGCTTCCAAATGACATCATTTGGAGCAACAAAAATCGTTCAGAAAGAGGATGGTCGCAATTTTGAATCAACGTTTAAGATTCAGGGCCAAGTATATCATCAAATAGGTTCTTTAATCTCAATGCCTGATGCCGATCCAAAATTCTTGAAATCTACTTCATGGGCGATGAGAGCAACAAATAAACGCACGCTGCCAGTACAACCACATCGAGCAGATGGAGAACGAGAAATTGTGGCGACTTTGGAACCGATTTTGCGAAATCACAACCAGTTGGTCCAGTTGTTTTAAAACCGTTTCAAACAGACTGCAAACGACAACTACATGATCGTCAATAAAGCAGACAAAGTAACCATTGGAGAGCATGCGAGCCGATACAATTCCCCACACCGTTAATGAAGTTGCAGTTGTTATGGTTGGCGACGCATATGAACGTCGAGATATAAAGGATCCAACACAGAGATAACACGGTTCACACAATTCAAGACAGTCATCGTTCTTACGACGCTTTGCAATATCTGTTGATATTTTGGGAAGGAGAAAAGGATATCTTTTTAACATCAAACAAATAAATCCAGTGACAGGTAACAATCTACATATTATTTACTTTTTCTTTTTCTGTAAGATTAATTTCTTTTTGTCTTATTTATAGTTTTACTTTGCTGGTGCAGAAACCAACAAGAAAGTGAGCGTGATGAACTTCTACGCATATCGGTAGATGATTTCGTGCCAATGAAGCCAACAACATTCTCTGATGCCTCCAGCTGTTTCATCAATACATCGTTGATATGTATCCGAAAATTGAAAGCGAGCGATTACGGTACATCAAGTATAATCAAGCGAAGCTGCGTTCTGAGGCGTACATTCATTTGCGTGATCCTATTGTCGGTAACGTCGGTAACGTTGATGGAACCACTAATAGCAATGACATCGTTACCGCATATATTCTTTCATCATCATATATTGGTAGCCACTTCATATGCAAAAAAACATTCAAGACTTTTTATGCGCGCGTGCGGCCGACCAGATTTGTTCATTACATTTACGTGCAATCCTAACTGAGATGAAATTTAAAATTTTGTTATTGCCAGGTCAAACAGCAATGCATCGCCATGGTATCACTGCACGTGTCTTCAAACAAAATTAATATCGTTGATTAACTAGATTACACATCAATCTGTTCATTTATACACCTCAGGGATTATACGAAAAACATTGTTCATCAACTCGCATTAAGATAAAAACAAAACTAACTTTATTGATTTTGTCGACCGTTTTTATAAACATCACAACCCTAGGTATAAAGGGGGTGAGGTTTCTATGCAGCTGACTGTACGTATCATCGAAATAGTATGTACTTCGTACAACAAGTATATACTATTTAGATGGTACGTATATAGGCAAGTCGTTCTGCCTTAAGCCCGTAAAGGTTTCTAGGCCCAAAACAGTATATGTTTTGCACTATGAAAATAGAAACAATTAAAAAGTAATTTGATATTTGTCATATTTGAAGGTACGTCAATAAAATAAAATTAAACCCGTACCCAGCATACAAATTTGTAAGCAAGCATCGCAATTTTTTTCGATACAGCTGATATTTGTGGAGTTTTTGGGCGAAATTCCAAAAATTGTTGGATCACTATTCCATATAAATTATTTTTAATAATGGATACCATGTATGTATAAGTGTCTAGCAGTTCCTATTCTAAGTAAAATTTATTAGTTTCAGAAACCGACAGACGGAATGGGAAAGCATTGCCATTACTGTGAAACAAAGTATTTGTAATGTACTATTGTCTCAATATAGTTGATTTTGAGGAAAGAAAATATGTTTTATTTTGTATGTTGACTTGACAAACCCTTAATTTTTAATATTTGTGTAACTCACTAATTTTGGAGTTCATTGTGAATTTGTAATTGTGATGATCACATAGTGTTTGTTTTATTATCGAAATCAATTATGCCACCCAAACGAAAAGCCAACGTTCGGGCAGGACAACGTCTGTCGGTCCAACTAGTATTTTATATATTACGGTACTAATTAACTCAAATTTGTTTATAATAATGTATTAATGACAATGTTAATCAAACATAAAATCATTTTTAAAGGGGAGCTCCTATTATCGTAAATATTTTATTTAAATGTGCACATCAGGATGATCTCTACCAGACCTGCCTTTTGCATCGCTCACCAACGTCGAAAGGTAGGACTGGACATAATATTTTATTGCACAGAGCTCAATATGGAGGAAGAGGACAGGGCGCGTTGGCGAAACAAAGTTCATTGGCACAAGGAATAAACCTATCGTAAGATATACCTAATTATAGTAATAACTCAAATTAATTATCTCTTTCAATCAATAAAACTTCTCCTCGGGAAAATGTGTTACTACACCTAGCTAAATGTCTCCTCGAGTAAGAATATCGCGAAATCACAGTTACACATATTTCTAAGAGCAATTTTTCTCTGGAAGACGTTAATATTGAATCAGTTGTTTATATCCATCCTGCCCCTTGAAACTTTTAATTTATGAATAAATAGTCAACCGCATCCATAGTCACATGATCTAACGTGTCACTCTCCTCTTGGACTAGGTTGATGGTTACGGGAGTTTACGGTTCGAATGTTGGTCGGGTGTACTAGAGCTAGTTTAAAAAAATGGTTTTCCACCCTCCTTCCATACAAATGCATGTAAATTTAATCTAAAGCCATACCATCTCCCTTTCTATTCCATTAGCATGAATAACCCAAACAAGTACTAAACACAGTGGGGGCCCTCCCCCAACAACAGTATGCCCTATCTGGTACTATAAGTTCAGCTTTAGTAACATTACCAGCAAAGACCATAGCATTGAGTGTGCCCTTGTCCTTGGTAGTGAGTCCAAGGTCACAATGCGCGGCAGAAGTAAGTAGCCGATGTCCAGCATCTCCATGATGGACAGTCATCATACACAATCCACAGGTGACGAACAACAGGTAGTGGAACCGGCATGGCCTGAGTGGTAGCAAAACAATAACCAAACAAAGATAAAAGAACAAGAATCTATATGGTGACCATAACTATGAGTTGTGAAACCGGCCATAACCTGGATTCCAACCAACCAGAACTAAAGTCATTTAACAATACACCACCATTATAATACCGATATAATATGTTAAAAATATGTGTAATCACTTTCATAAATCAATAAACATACCTATAATGGGAAGTAACACCAGCCATTGTTTTAATTGTAGCTAATAGTATTTTTGGTAATCAAACAATACTAATTAATGGTCTGACAGCCTCAAGACAGTTAGTTACGAGCCAGGTGTAATTTAATTAATAATGCTGAAAATGAGGACTCTAAAATCTACAAGAAATACCGCGCTTCTGGTTAGGAATGTTAACAGCTCAACCTAGCTCCAAGGGCCTACACAACAATCCCATCAGTGGAAATTAAAGCAGTTTTTATAAGATGGTGGCATTGTGAGTCATGTCCTGTTTATGTCTACTCGTTGTTTAATACTTATGTGTTCGGAAGACGTAAGTATATAGTTCATTCAAGTTTCACTGTGATAATGTTTTATTGTAAAACTGGGAGCTAAAATATTTTAACTCACTCCAACTGTCCTTTATATTGGTCCCGGTACTGGTATATAAGTACGACTTGTGGCCCACTCACTTGTTGGAGAAGTATGAGTTGCGTCCACCTAAATAGTACTGTGCTTTCTCTCATGCTTTCTTAAAATTCAATTAGAAACTATCATCGTTTCATGTCTACATTCCTCGTAATATCCAAACTTCCTCAATTATTGTCATTCAATGGTTTTGGAAAAAATTTGGAGGTTTGTTAGGTTAGCTTAGGTTAGGTCAACAGCTCAGGCCACAATTCGTAAGTGGCTCTATAAAAGTAGGGCCGCAATTCAACTGTTTCTTTAGAAGTAAACAGCTCTGGTGCCGCAACTAACTGCAGCCCATGAGAAGATATATAGGCCCTATGCAATTAGAAAATGTAAAAATTGCTAAAAACTAGCATTATTCTAAAAAAATGTTATAGTTTGTTTAAAAAGTCACATAAAATAAAAAATACAATTTAAATACCATTTAAGAGACTCTTTCTTATGATTAACAACATTATTGAATGAACAAACAATCTATTATAAGCCTGTGATACCAAGATTAATAATAAAAATTCCTTTAAAATATTTATACTCTGCCAAAGACAAGATAGCATTATTAAAACTTAAAAATAATTCAAGCGAGTTAAAAATTCTTAAAATTGCTAGATCTATTAGGACCACATTTGTGACTGATCCAATACCATTGAATTAATTTTCATACATACAGAGCGGATTACGCATAGGCCTAGTAGTCACGTCCCTAACGGCGGCAGATTTTAGGGGCGGCACATTTCTAATGAAGACAAAAATTTAAATATATTTTTCTGACAGTTAAACTAATTTTGTGGCTTCATCGTGTGTGATTGTTGTGTTTTGCTGTATCTGTGTACCAACATGAACAGATGTATCACCTTAAATTCACTCACAATCGTCTTAATTGAAGGTCACTTATTGGATAGAAGGATTTTTCTGGCATCATTGACCAGTTCACTCAGCAGAAATCAAGGTGAAATACACTATAAACTGTTTCCTTATTGTGTACATGCTAATATTTTTATCTGTGGTAACATGTTCTACAGTCTTTAATTTTTAAATTATATAATATTGGAAATTTGTATGTTGTAATAGTGTAAGACTATTTATTTAACTTCTTTAAGTATTTGCTTAGATTATTACTACTTTATAAACCTCACTATAAAAGATAATAAAATAATTTAAGCTCCTTTTATGTGTCATTCCACATCTAGCACTTGTGAATATAGCTATAATATGTGTCAGTGTATGACGGGTGGAAGGGGGGAAACGGGGATTTAGAAGGTTAGAAATTATGGTAGGAAAAGTGACCGGCAAATTATCTAGTGCCAATGTTCGGTAGAGTCGTAAATCTGTCCCTGTACATATATGTAACAATGATGAGTTCTTAAAAGTTATTTTTGTTGGATCAATGTAGTTATGTCTTATTTAGAAAATAGAGCTGAATTGTGTTGGATAGTTCTATACCGATTGGAAATAAGAGGGTACAGAAGTCCCTATACTTGCCATTTTGTATTTACCATTTTTAGGAGTTTACATAGACATAGCTTAGACCTATATTCCACAATTCAATTGACATTGTTAATGGCGATAAAGTATTTTTTTTATATTTTGGTTCCCTGTTAGGCATGTAATGTGTAGCAGTAATCTGTGATTGTTCACTCGCTGTTCAGTTCTCCCGTTGCGGTGCTGCACTGAGTGGACCTGTTTTGGGGTCGCTCCGTGTTTCCTGTTTTTTAAAAATAGAAAAAGTGAAATACAACAATTATTTTAAAACAACTTGTGTAGAAAAGAAGCGGTGACAAGAGTAAACTGAGTCCGTCCAAGTTCCGAGGACCAGCTTGAGGCCCACAGTGTTTCGCGGTTTCCGGTGCGGCCCGGAGGGTACGGGGGACGGCACTAGGTGCGAAAAATCGGCGATTTAATCTGCAGAAGCTGTCGGGGATATCGGGAAAATAGGTTGAGGGGCACCGAAGGTATTGAGAAAATAGTTTTATTAATTAAACCAGGTCAGTTGAAAGAGGGTCATTTTGGACCCTTCCCGGTGCAACTTGGGTGCAAATGACGTGGGAGTCCATCTGGTCACCTGGGAAATTTGGTTACTACTTGGTAACTTTTAGTAAACTCTTTTTTTCTTTTTCAGTGATAACTTTTCTAGTAATCTTTGGTAACTTTTTAGTGACTTTTGGTGAATTTTTAGTTTTAGCTGAAAAAAAACTTTTAGTGACACTGTTTGAAAAATATAGGGATATTTTTTTGGTAATTTTTCTGGTGATTTATGGTAACCTTAATAATTTTTGGGAATTCCTTGGGTATTGCTCAGAAAACAGATTCTGTAATAAAGGGGTAGCTTTCTGGTTGCTACTTAGTAACTGTCTAGTAACTATTGCAGCAATACAGACATAGCTTAAGGTGTCTGTACTCAGTGGAATAGTGTCGTGATATGATATCTCAGAAATGAGTATCGAAAGGAAAGGAGATGGGGTGGGAATTGCGGAGAAGTAAGAAAGAGGATTAAAGAAAAGAAGAAGTCATAATAAAAGAAGAAGGCGACGGGACAGGCGAAGAAGATTGTTGGAGGAGAAGAGAAGATTCGAGAGTATGGAAGAGAAGAAGAAGAAGAAAGAGGAGGGAACTAAAAGAAGAGGAGCCTTGAATTAAATAAGGGAGGAGGAGGGCTTTAATCAGGTCAAGACAAAACAAGGAGGGGAGGAGAACCTAGGAGAAATAATTTGAAAAATTACGGAGCTGATCCTTGCTAGAGTAGACAAGGATGGGTGATAAGAAGGTTGGAGGAGAGAACAGGAGATTGAGGGAGCATGAAAGGATAGGTGGAGGGGAACGGCACAAGGGATTCCTATGCCTCGGTGGTGGCCACGAGGGCAGCGAAGAGGAAGCTGGATATGGTAACGCTATACAGACGAGATCTAGTCACAAGATGGTGTTTGTAGCTCCCCTGCAAGGGAAGTCAGTTGAGATTATGAAAAGATCCTGATGGGGCAGATTAACCAGCCAAAGATCAAATCAAGATTAAAGCGATAAGACCCGGTTAGTGGTGGAGACTGAGACGGAAGATGATGTGAAAAAGATAATGGTAACAAGGAGTTAGCTAAGACAATGACGCATGAGGAACCTAAGAAGAGGAGAACGCAATTGACAATTTTTGACGTAGATAGGGACCTTACGGGAGAGAAGCTGACGGACATGACCTACGAGAGGAATCTGAGGGGAAAACTGACTAATGGAGGAATTTGTGGAGGTATCAAGCCCAATTTCAAGAGAGGACCCGGGGGTATACACATAGTTAATCATGTGGTGGAGGTATCCCCAAGAGTATGGAATTTTCTGCTTAGCTGTAGGTCTAAATCTCGTTCATCGTGGTGTCCGTAAAAGACTATATCGTGGTGACGAGGTGTTATAAATGCAGAGACCTGGAACACGTCGTGGCGCACTGCCCAAGAAAAGAGGATTTCTGTGGGAAATGTGGTAAAGAAGGGCACAAACACAAGGACTGCAAGGCAGGGAGGAAGTGTGTATTCCATGCGTGGCAAGAAGAGGTCTGAAAAATGCAAAAAGCCAAACTCGAGGGAATGTTTGACGCACCAAATGAAGATGAGGAGGCATGCATAGAGAACTGATTATGGAGACTAAACTGCTATATAAATCGTGGACTTACTAAAATTGATTTTGACGAAAATGGACGGGACCTGAAAGTATGGGGAGAAGGACTAAAAACTCCCTGTTCAAACATAGCTAGAAATAAAAGATATCTGCAGATTATAAGGAAAAGATCGCTGCGGTTAATGGACCCATGCACGAGCCAGCTTGTTTGGGTCAGGAAATGATCGGAGGGCAGGGGGGAAGCACATAACACAGACAGTCAAAAGAGACAGTACTGAACCCTGAGATCAGCGGAGAGGGAGAAGCTGACATGAAACTGGACAAGAGAAAAGGATGGTACAAGGAGTTCTGGCAAAACGTGGAGAGTTGTGAAATCCAATACCGATGGTGGATATGAGTAAAATGATTGATAGAGGAGAAATGAGTGTCTAGGATGCCGAGAATAATATATTATCAGTGCGTACGCTAGTCCACGGATAGACGTACACATTCATGGCAGTAGTAATAGAGTTCCTGACCCATGATAGGCCCACTGAGATGAGACCCTTCTACAGGAACATGTCGATCGAGATGTTGGTTAGGAGGCTCCTCAGCCAAAGATGTAGGTACTGATATTGAGGGAATGAGACCTATTGTAGGCGCACTGGTTACAAGTAATGCGAGTACAGTGGGGTGGCTGCGGAAAGAGATAATAACATGGCTTGCCTGCGTGATTTTGAAATAGTGGCGTCAGGGCTGATTGTGTTTAATCGACCACATGTTTTATAAACCAGGGTGAGAGGGGAAACATAGGTCACCCTGTAAGGGAGGGGGTAGTAGGCGGTGGGTCAATCATTGACTTGGTGGGCCCAAATCTGAGACATGTTGGGCGAGGTGACAGACTCTCTACATGAGCCCAAATCCTGAGGATGATCTGCTAATGAAGTTCATCAGGGAATATTTCCAAGATGGTGGAGAGGTTCATGAGGGTATGATTGAGTCAAGGTATGAAACGGAGATCTTCAAATTGATATATAAGAGGGTGATGAGAGTCATTTTTGAAATGCTCTTCTCTGAGTCCTCCAGGTGGTGGATTTGGGCTCGGGTTTATAGAGGATCGGAACATCAAAATGCCATATTTTACCAAGAGTTGGAGGAATGCCTCTACGTGGTGTGTAAAAACATGGCTCGGACATGAGTGCCATTGCTGTACTAAGCTACTGTGGATGTATGGGGTGATGGAGGACTTTGCTGATAGAGAGGAAAGTGCTGGAGGTCAGATTGATACGGATCATGTCGACCCGGAGAGCCTCATACGAGATCTATGGGTCTGGAGGGGATTATCTGGTCACAACATATGCGTGGGACGGAAACAGCTGGCTGGGGAACGAATTCTGAAATGGGAAGTTCGGTTCTACAGGAGCCTCGGGAGCGTCCTCAACGCTAATATCGTAGATACAGAATGCGACTATAAGCCCCCAGGTGTTGACCAACGTCTGCCCGAGTTTGTGAGGACTCCCTTAGTGATCCTCCGGTAGCCATACCTGTAAGGCCCAAGATTATAATGGATGCGAAGCCACAGGATAAGTCAAAAAAAGGGATCGCTGACCAAGCTTAGCACTAAGACTAAGCAAAATTAGAAGTTATGGAGATATGGCCTTGGCTACGGAAGGAGGAGGAATGAGAGTGGGACGGACTGTAAGTCGGTAAGTAAGGGCAGTCAGACGAGGGAAGATAAATAAGTGAAAGGAGAAATGGCAAAACGAATAGGATATGTGCCATATCAAGCGTATGGGACTTTTGAGAAGACCTTGTGGTTGTCCAGGTTGGAGGATAAAAATACCCGGCACATGACACTCCGATTCGTAGTAAGACTGGGGCAAGAACGAGGTGAAAGTATTCTGTTCCCTACTCCTGAATCGTTGGACAGTATTCAACTAAAATCAATAACTTGCCAACGGAGGTAGCCATATTTTTGGATCTCATATAACAGGTGTTCAAGAGAAGAGAAGAAAAGTTCAGCTTGGAGAGCACGTACCGGAATTTTGTGGCAGCCACGGTCGCAAAACCTTTAATCCAAGTGGAGCGAGGCTGATGTGCTACGCACTCACACATAATCCACAATGGTTTGGAGTAAACTTAAAATAGACCGGGATAAATTGGAAATAAAGGAGTATGCCCGTGTGCATGGGGATTATTTGTTTTAAAAAAAAGGAAAAATAAAGCTCAAAGGCGTATGTATACAGAGCCCCCCCAAAGAGTAAAATTTTCCACACTGCCGGGGTTTTCTAGTTTATTCACAGGGGGAAAAAATCCCAATGAGTGTATTGCAAAATTTTTAAAAGAGACTTTAACCGGGGACTAAATAACACAGTTAAGTCCCCAAATTTGGTACGTGTGTGGAATGGAAAACCACCCCCGGCGGGGTTGTGGGGCCCAAACCCTTTTAAAAACTTTATTTTAAGCACCCAAATTAAACCCGTTACTAGGCCCAAAGGAAAGTACTGTGAAAGGATGCCCTGGCGGGCCCTAATTTTTAAACTGCAAAAACCCCAAATGCCCTTTCCCCAAATTTTGGCTTGGTCATTTGGGTGTTTGGGAGGGGCCAGAAAAAATGTTTGCCGAAGTCACGCAGGGAGGGGGCAAACCCCTTTTGGAATAATTCATTATTGGGCATGGCCCTGGGAAGTTGTAAACAGCCGGAAATTTCCCCCCACGTAAAAGGGGGGGGGTTTGGGCCCGTTTTACGAACAGGGTTTAAAATTATGAAAAACGGAATTGGGGGCCCTTTTTTTGGGGGAATAAAGGGAGGGAAAATGGGAAATTTGCGCGTTTTAGCGACCACAATTGAGGGTGTTCAAACCTTTTGTCATGGGGGGGTTTGGTTTGACGGAAATGGGGGGGATAAGGAAATGGTACGACATGAGAAAACTTTTTGGGGAAAAAAGTTGAGGAGGGAAAAACGGTTTTTCCCTGGCCCAAGTAAAAATGGTGACAATAAAAACACAAACCCAAGGGTAATTACTTTGGCCCCTGCGGGATGCGTTTGAAAAAATTTCCTTCCCAGTGATAAAGGAGATATAGGGTCGGGAATAGCCGTGGAACGAAAAGACTGGGATTTTCGGGGCAAGGGAAAGGAGAACTCATAGGGGGATAAAGGGGTCCCGGGCCCCATAAGTGAGTTGCTGCTGGACAAAATTAGAGAAAGGAAAAAACTTGGGGAGGGTTTTGAAAGAAGAAAAAAAAAAAGGGGGGAGATATAGGGAAAAGGAGAAGCCCCAGAAAAACCTTTGGGGAAATTTCCATTCAAGATAGTAGTTTAAAAAAACCCAGACCAATATAAGTTTTCCAAATTGAAGAGAGAGGGATGGAAGCACCACGAAGAAACGGGAAAGAATACGGGTTACTGATAAAGGAATTGTTGCCAGAGGGACAAGAGGAAGCAGAACGGAAGAAAAAAGGGGTTTTAATGGGGCCATGAAAAGGGCTATGTTTCCCAAATGCCTTTTCAAAGATGGGAAGAAGAAAGACCGGGCCCAGAGGGATAATGTTTGAGGTGCGCCCAAAAGGTGGCACCCCTAATACCCCCCTTTCCCTTGGGGCCCTCCCTAAACAAATGGTCCTTGGGGTTTATAAACCTAATACCCGGAATCAGAGGGGAGGAAATCGTGTAAAAAAGGGGGTTATAAAACCGCTTTTTTTCCAAGTCATTTTGCCCCATTTTCCCTTTTAAACAAGAGTGGATAACACAGGAAAAATACGGGGGGGAAAGATTACAAGGCCCCAGGGACAGGATGGGCATGAATCCAGCAAAAATGGCTTTCTAAGGGGAAATTCAACAGAGGGATCCCATCATTTAGAGAAATGGTTTTGAACAAATTCGGCCCCGGGAAGAGCGGGGGTGGGGAAAATTCATAGCCCAATCTGGGGGGGATTTTGACAACTTTATAGGAAACCAAGTTTTTCAAACCGGTTAAGAGAATGCTGTGTTCAGGGGCAATTGTACAAAGTTAAAAGGACATCCCGGGAAAATGGAAATGACCCCCTAGGGCTTTTGAGTACCACATGCAGAAAAAAACACAAGGGATGGGAACTTTGGGCCCGATATCCGGGATTTTGGTACGAACCGTGGTACAAACCCAAAGGGAACCCCGAAATGTTTCTTAATAGTTCCTTTTCACGGATCCCTTAAATAATAGTGGTAGAATGTAACTCAAGGAAAGAGCCTAAAGGGAAATTTAAAGGGAATGGGGGTTTTAAAGGGGGGCGGGAAGGTGGTGAAAAAATTTGTAAACAAAAATGGCACCAGGGGAAGACGAAATTTTTTTGCAAATTCGGGGGGAAAATTGGGCGAAGTCCAAAAAAAAAAGGGTCGAGGGTAGGAACTTGAGAAGGAGCCAAACAGAAAGAAAACCTGGGTTTCATTTGGGATGAAAATAAAAATTTTCCGGCGCAAAAAGAGGAAGTGATGGGAGGGGAAAGGGGTTTTGAATAAGATTTTTAATTATTGGAAAAAGGGGGTTTCCACCTCCCCAGCAGAAAATAAAGAAAATCCCCACCCGACCCCTCTTTATATTTTTGGGGCTATGGGCGTGTCCCCTGGCACACAACTAAACAACTTTGTGAAAGCTAGAGCGTCCAAGTATAAAGGAACGCCCCTCCTGAGACTTTCGGGCCCCCTTACCAGACGTGGCAACAGATGCATTGTGTTTTTCCCCTGGGTGGGGGAAACCGTTGGGCATTCGGGTTAAAGAAAAAATCAATTGAGTACGGGAAAAGGAAGAATACTTTTTAGAAAGTTTTATACCCCCTTCCCCTAAAAAAGGGGAAAACACCCGAAGACGAGAAAATTGCTTTTAAAGGGAAAGGAGATACGCTGGGAGGGCAGTAAAAGGGTAGAAGGGTTTTTTGTAAACTCTTTCCCAATGTGGTTGAAAGGATTGGAAATTTTCTCTAAAAAATACCCCCTGGTCGGGTTCCTTTTAAATCACGGGGAAAGGTCCCATACCCAGAACCCTTTTAAGGAAGAGGGGAAACCGGTAAAACCCTGATTGTGTGAAGCGGTGGGGTGGGTCCCCCAGAACCGTTTTTGGAATGTCCCCGTACGTTTTGAGATAAGAAAAAGAACCCCGGGGAAGTCGGGGAAGACGGTTGGGGGTTAAACCCTGAGAAAATCTAAACCCAATTGGAGGTTTTTAAGACAAGCTAGCGACGGAAAGGTTCAGAAAGATATAAGGGGGAATTTACAAAAGGGAATTTGTGAGAGAGACAAAAACGGGGGAAAAAGAAAACCCGGGCCAGGGCCCAGGGACAGGGGGGGGGAAAAAGCGACAGTGACCAGGACGGGGGCAGTGACGGGGAAACGGAGACAAATGAGGGGAAAGAAACACGGGAAGGAACATGGGGATGCGGTGGAGGCCCGGGGGGGTAAAAATAGTGGAAGGAGAAGGGGTTCCCTTTTGGGGAAATTTGATAATAAAAACCTTTCAGAGAAAAAGGAGGGGTTTCCCGGGTTTAGGATTGGAACCCCAATAAGCTGATGGTTACGGAGGTTAAATGAGGAAACCCCAAAAAAACCGAAGGATCTCATTCAAGGAATTTTGGGGAAATATGGGGGACAGAAATAGGAGCGGGGGGGAAACCCTGTGACTGCAGACCCCTCTTTTAAAAAATTTAATAGTAGGATCGGGTTTCTTGAAAGGGGCCTTTTTGCGTCAAGGGGAGATAGGTGGTGCTCAGCAGCCCTTTGTACCATCGGGCTGGATTTTCCCAAAAAAGTGTAAAAATTTTTTTAGATTATTTAGCTTTTAAGACTAGAATAGGATGGTTTTGGGAATTAAGGGTAATGGGTTTGGGGAGGTTAGGAGATAAAATTTCAGGGTATGTGAAAAAAGGAAAAAGGGAACAAAAAGGGAAGGGTTTGTTTTAAGAGAGGGGAGCAGAAACCCCCAAATGGGGGATGGGGGGGATACTCCCCACCACGGGTTTTTTAAACCGTCAAGTGGGTTAAAAAATATTCGGATGAGGAAACCAGTGGAGGGGGGTCCCGGGGGGGAATTAATACCCCCGGGGTGTACCAACGGGAAATAACTGAAATTGAATCTCGATGGTATTTTAGTTTTTCGAACCTGTTTAGACAAAAAAAAATTTGGGAAAATTAATGTTAGTAGAAAATTATTTGGCAATTTTAAAAATTTAGGGTTTGGGTTTTTTTTTAAAATAGTAATTGCTGGGGTCAAAATAGTTCCTAAAATAAACATTAAAAAACAAACTCGCTTTCATTTATAGGGTCGGAAGGTGTAAATAAAATTTTAATTCTATTTTCACTACATGAAAACGTTTTTTTTGAAAAACTAAAAACGGGTTTAATAAAGGGGGCCCCAGCACTATAAAATTTGGTGAAAAGCGAAAAAAAATTTAATATAAAGATAAATACTGAAAGCACTTTTAATGTTTTTGGGTGCTTTGTGTTTGTGGTAAGGTAAAATTTTTTGGGTCTTTTGTTGTTTGGGTAAACAAGAAAAAAAAGGGGGAAAAAGCTAGTTTTCGGGGTAAATTAAATAAATTATGGACTAGTTTCAAAAATTAAGCCCGGGGGATTCACCAAAAAAAGGGGGTTTAAAAAACCAAAAAAATGGGGAAATTTTTAAAAATTCCCACCCCGGCTAAAAGGGAAAAAATGGGGGAGTTTTAAATTTTTTGACAATGACAGGGCCCTTTCCCAAAGAAACAAAATCTTTTTTGGGACTTCCCCAAAAATTTTATTTACTACATTTTTTTAAATGTCGCCCATTTTTATAATTTATAAAACCGGGCCCAAAATAAGTTATTTAAATTAATTATTTTTTAAAGGGTTTCCCTTAAGGTAATATAAAATCCCAACCTCTGACTTTTTTTAGGCCTGCAATAAAGGGCCTTTTTTTGGGAAAGTAAACCCAAAGGGCAAAAAAACTGGGGCCCCCTTTTTGTACATAAAAATTTTAAAATTTAGCATCAAACCTTTTTAAATTATTTTAATATGTATTTATGTTACAATAAAAATTTAAAAGCTTTTTTAAATATTATCAACTATTTGAATAAATTGTACTTTTTTAAAAAATAAAATAATAAATTCAACTAATTTAAAAAAACCCCCTTTTTTTTTGCAAAATTTGGCAAAGTATATACAATGAATACATTATTTTTAAACTAATATTTTTAAACAAATTATAAAAAAACCAATAAAAAATAAAAAATTTTTAAACAAAAACTAGCTTTTCCCCCGCGGCTTCGCTCGCGAAAAATTTTTAAATTTTGTAAAATAAATTCAGGTTTTTGGGTTAACCCACAGGAATAGAAAATAAAACGTAAAATTATTCAGGTTTTTTGGTCAATACGGGTGAGATAAGAAAAAACCAAACTAACAATATAAAAAAAAATTAAAGGGTTGAAGGGTAGAAAAAAAATAGGGGAGGGGTTGTCGTAGGGTCATAGGTTATGTTTTTGCCGCGAATTAAAAATTTCCCTTTCCCCCATTTTTAAATTTCCCTACTTTTTAAAACAACTTTTTACCCCCGTTTTTTTGGCCCATTGCAATCATGGGAACAAATAGTTTCATTATTTAGGACCCCAAATATATATGTTTTTAATGCCTTTTCCTTTTGGGCGCAAATACAAAAATTCGGGGCATTTGGAAAACCCGCAAACCCTGAAATTTTAAAAGGGGGCCAGGGGAAAAACCCTGGCTTTCCCAAATGCCCCCTGCCCCCTGAAATTTGGTTTCCCTTGAGTTTTGGTTAAATATAATAGCAAAAGTAAGTTTTTGTTTGGAAAAAGGGGGTTTTTTGAATTGAAATGGTACAGTGGGTTATTGGGATGGGTGGAAAGTTAAACTTTTTCCCCCCTTTTTCCACACCTGTTAAAATGGGGGACCAGTTTAAATTTTTTTGCCCAAATTGGAATCCAAAGGGCCTGCCCCCTTTACATAAATCGGGTGCTTTAAAATTTTTCGCAAAAGGGCATAACGGTACCCCAAATTTTAAAAGGGTAGTTTAAAAAATGCGAGGGTGCACCCGATGCCCAAGAATTTAAAAACTCAGGGGGATGTAAAAGGTCTGTTCGGTGCCTTTTTGAAATCTTTTTGACAAATACTTCTTATTTTCCCCTCCCCTTTTTTAAAATTTTCAGTGTTGATTTTGAAAACGATTTTTTTTTTTGGGGCAAAAAAAAAAAAAAAAAATTGTCTTGTACATAACCAGTGATCAAAATTTAAAATTTAGTTGAAAAGTTGGGTAAATTTTTCCCTTGTGTCCACATCTTTTTTCCCCCCAAATTTTAAGGGAACCCCCTGAAAGAAAAATTAAAACCATCAGCCCCGTGCCCAAAACCCCCCCTGCCAATTTTAAATAGTTTTGTTTTTGCGTAATGTCCTGAATCTATTTCCATTATAAGGGGGACATCATATTTTTTTGTTAGGCAGATCTTTTAAAATTTTTCCCCAAATCTCAAATGATTTGAAAAGGGCTTTGTTTTTCTTTCTGCATGTTTTCCCCCTCGGATAAAACGGGAGTTTGTGGGAAAAAAGGGCCAGTAAAATCCCTTTCCCCTCCCATAAACCCTGTACTGTCTCGCAAGTCCTAAAGATTTGGGTTTTTTAACGCCTCTAAGTTTTTTGGGGGGAAAGTCTTTGGGCCCCAACATTTAAAATTTTTCTTGTCGTAGATCATATCGGAGCATTTTTGTAAAATTGGCAGAAGGGGTGACTTTTCCCTGTGAAAGTGCAAGTTTTTAATGAAATTTTAGACCGGAAAAATGGGGCATACGGTCCCCGTTAGTAGTTGTAGGGGATATCGAAGGAAGCCCGGAACAGCTTTTTTTGGGTTTTTTTTCCTTATGAACGCCAATAATAAGTTGCAAAAAGTTTCCCTTTTCCCCGGGGGCTTTAGAAAAAAAAAAATTTGGCCCCCCCTTTTTTTCCCCCTGACTCTATTGACAAAAACCCCTGTTGTTTTCTGACTTTTTTCCCTGGAAAGCAAGAGGAACAAAATGGGGCTCTTTCTGTTGCAATGCTGTAAAAGTAAATATTTTAAATTTCCCCTTTAAAATTAATCTTTTAAGTCATTTTAAACTGATGTAAAAGGTTTTAACTTCCCCAAAATTTGAAGTTTTTTCCCCCGTCAGTCAAAACCTTGTTTTCATTTTCGTCCCCGCTTCTTTGTAGATTGTCATTAAAGTAAAACTGCAGGGATGCTGTGCCCCCCGCAAAATATTTCCATAGTACTCTTTATTACCCACAGGTTTGAGGATTGGAAAGATCGCAAGTTTAAAAAGGGGGGTTTGGGGAAAGGTCCCTTTTTTGGGGTTGGTGATTGGCGTGCCCCGTTTCCCCTTCCAAAAGTTTCGCCCCATGATTATCATTCTCTAACAAACTAAGATTTCCCATGCTTCTCTATTTTTTCCGCCCCTCATCGTTGCTTTTTAAGGTTAAAATACCTAGTTGGAAGGGAAAATGATGCAATAACTTTGCGCAGAAAAAATTTTTCAAATTTTGTTCATGGACGGTTTTAGACACACCAAAGGTTGTGTTTTAAACCCCCTGGCAAATCTTCAATAGGAAATACCTTTAACGCGGTGTTTCCACCCCTTTTTTTTGGAGGGGGTTCCCATGAAAATAAGGGGAAAAATTTGGGAAAAAACAATAATTTTTAGCGAAAGTTCTTTGGGGACAAAGAAAAAAATTTAAATTTAAAATTGTTTTTTTGGGAGGTGAAAAAACCCTTTTCCTGGAAATTACTCCATTTTTAAAAACACCTTCCATTTTCTAAATGTACGGAAAGAGTTTAACAGTCGGATGTCTTTTTTTAAAGGGAAAACCCAAGGAGCCCCACGCTGCCCCCTTTTAAAAGCCCGATCCCCCTTGCTTTTTGGTTTGTCCCTCTTTAAAGATTTCCCCATTCCGGGGTTTTTTATGTTATCTTTTTGGGTTTGGGGCGCAGCTTTTTTTTAAACCCAAATAAGAATGTGCCTGGGCAGTCCTCGTTTTGCCTTTCCCCAAGGGTTTACATGTGGCACGGGAAATTTTTTCCAAAAAAATTTTTCTTTGTAATAACATTCATTATTTTTTGGACCTTTAAACGAATCACGGGGAACTAATTCATGTCGGTCAGTATTCTTTCCCCAGGCATAACCCTTCTGTTTTTTCCTTCCATTGGGGTTTGCGGGTTGAAAGTCCAAATAGGAAAGGCCTGCCTTTAAGTGCGCAAAATAGGCAAAAGGGTTTCCCCTTTGTTTATTCAGCATTTTGTTTTTTTGGAGTCAATTTTTTTAATTTTTGGAAACAATTGAAAGGGAAAAAGGTATTTTTTGGGGGCGTTAAAAAAATTTTGAACAAAAGGGAATTTTATTGCTCAAAAAATCCCAGAAAATGTTAAAAAACTAACGTCCATTAAAAATTTTTAGTTCCCATCATTTAAAAAAACCACGGGGAGTGTCCCCCACTTTTTTAAACCATTTATAGAAAACCCCTTTTTAAAAAACCGGCCCCAATTACCTTTAAAATTGATAGGGAAAGCCCAATTCTGTGACCTCCCCCAAATTTTAACCAAACCCTTGTCCTAAGAAAAGGGTTCCCCCAAGGGGGTTTTCCCCAAAATTGTTTTTAATTCATTATTGTGTCAAATGATGCGTTAGGGGTTTTAAACACAAATTTTTCCCAATCATTCATAAAAACCGGGATTTTAAATTTTTAAAGGGAAAACGGACCCAAAAAAACTTTTGCCTTTTTTGATAAATTTTTTAAAACCCCGGGCACGTCTCCCCTCGCTAATGACACTTGGTTTTGGGATTGGGGCATCCCCACCAAAAAACGGCATTTAAAACCCCGGTGAGCCCTGTTCAAAAAAGTTACTTTTATCCCAAAAGGTTTGATTCCCAACCCTACATTTGAAATAAGCACTGCTTTATTTGGCCTTCAGCCCGGGGGGAAAAACCGTGAGATTTGATTTAAAAAGTTTAAAGACAAATTTGAACCCCTTCCAAAACCCTGTTTTTTTTTAATTGAGTAAAATTTGGAGGGTCGGGAATAAAAACTAATTATTACCATATTAATTCTTTCCCAAATTTAAAACCCCCTACTCCAGGAAAAATTTCATTCTATAAAGGGAATCTCTTCAAAATTTTAAACTTTTAAATTTTCATTTCGTCTTCCCTTTAAAATTTTGTTTCCAATTAACCCTTTCCCCAAAAACCCTGGACCCCATCAGGTGGTTTTTATTTTTTCAAATTTTGGGGAAAAATTTTGGCCCACAAATACCAGACAAACCGAGACTAGCGATGAACAAAGATTTTTGAAAAAAAGGGGGAACGTAGGGATACAATAGAAAACGATAAAAGGCCATAGCGCCCCGGTGTTTTGGGGGTCATTATTGATATCTGTTTGCATTCCCCAAACCCAAAAGGGTGGCCCTGAGGAAATTCACAGCCCTTTTTTCCGTCACGATTTTTTAAGAAGGGACCGATCCCCGTACTTTGGGTTTTTTCAAACGTCTTTTCGGCAGGCCCAATGAAAACGAAAGCAAACCCCCCAAATTTTTTTTTAAACATTTGCTTTCCCAAATTAAAAAACGGATGAGGTGATGATCTATATATGGTTCTTTAAATTTAATTTATCGTAACCCCAAAAAAAGGAGTGGGTGGTCACCGAGCCTTTGGGTTTTCATTTTACGGAAAAATCCTGTGCTTTTAATTAAAAAAAAAACCATACTGACCTTTCCTTTTTGGGTTTTCCAAATTTTTAAAGAAAAATTTAGATAAAGATCCCCCCTTTAAACTATATAATAAAAAAAAAAGGGCAATTTAGTCAATTTCTCGCGGGGTGAAATTCATCCCCACGCGGGATTTTTGTAAATTTGTTAAACCCAAAATTGGGGGGGAAATTTTCCCGCCCCTTGTCATGACACACCCCGGGGCTTTTAAAAAAAATTCCCAAAATTTGGGAAAAATTTTTCAGATTTCACAGGTGGAAAAACTTTTATAAATTTTCCCCAATCAGGGGAAGACGTGATGCGAAGATCTACTTTAATTTGTGACAATTTTTTATTACGGGAAATTAGACAACGAGACACGATGAAAAAGGTGTGTTCGCTGAAATATGGTGGGGCCCCATTGAAATGTCCCCAAATATCAAACCACGGGTTTAAAACCCGTTTTGGGCGATTAAAAAAACTTCTTCCAAAAATTCCCAAACAGAAACACACGTAAAATGGCCTTTTTAAATAACAGCAATTTTTTAAGCTCAGGGGATTTTTTTTTGTAAAATTTTATAAGGTCTAATACCCCCAAACCCCCAAAATAAACTTGTTAGTCAAGGAAAGGAATTTGGTTGGGACTGGTAAACTTTGAGTCGAACATGGAGATTTTTAAATATCTTGAAAAAATTTTTTTTGGGCGGGGAAAAAATTTTTTTCCCGAGTAGAAAAAATTCAGATACATTTTGGTTTTAAAGGGCGAATTAAATACTCTTACGGTTTTTAAAAAAAAGATCAAACCCCCTGAAATATACCCTCATCTATCCCAATGAAACGAAATTATTAGACAATGCCCCTGACCTCCAAAATAGTTTGTCAATCCCCCCAAAACCTAAACTTATTTGACTTCATTTTGTTTGACGTTTTTTGGTATTTTCTTCAAAAAAATAAAAAATTTTGTGAAATGTGTATTTTTTAAAATTAAAATAAAAAAATTGTGAAAACAAATGTTTTTTTATTTTTATTTTCGCAAAAATTTCCCTTCTTTTTAATGTTTTATTTTTTGTAAGGAAATATTTAAAAAAAATATTGGGGTTTCCCAAACTTTATAAAAATTTCTAAATTGAGTCATTAATAAAAAATTAAAGTAGAATTTTAAAGTTTGGGGTGATAATTCTCCCCCCAAAACCCACAAAAGGGGTGGATAGAATCAAAATCAAAAACCCTTTTTATGATGTCACAAAAAATAATAACCCATTAAAATTAGTAGACATTTTTACCTAGTGATGCCCACTGACATACGCACCTACTCTACAAAAAAAAATTTTTAAAAAATCCCCAAAACCCTAGTTCCCCCCCCCCTCCCTCAAACGCCCATATTTTTTTTGCCCGTCAAATATTTAAAATTATTAAAACCCCTTGTTTTTTATTAAACAATAAACTTTTTTCTCTTGTGAAATCACTGCCCTTATTTCACACATTTAAAAATAAAACACTTTTAAATCCCCTCTAAAATATTTTAACCCCTCTTAAATTTTTCCCAACTTCCGTTTGGGAAACCCCCCAAGTATCTTTAACAATAATACTTCCTTATTTTTGTGGGTAATTCAGGGTTTTTCATAGGGAACCAAATTAAATTTTGTACCCCCCTTTAAATTAGCTCTGCGGGAAATAAAAAATAAAAATTGAAGATTTACATTACCAATATATTTTTATTTTTAAAAAAACAACAAAAATTTAATAGGTTAATCAAAGTGATTTTCTTTAACTCCCACCAATTATACCCAGCCACCTCGACAAATTTAGACAGACACAAAACTCCCCACATTATCCCACCCCAAACCCCCAAATTATTAGACAAACACGAACTCCCACACTTTTCCCACGCCAACTGCCCATATTAAAGACACACAAAACTCACCACACTTAAAACCACTCCACATTTCCGACTATATTAGACAAAAAAACGAATCACCCCCTTTAAAAAAAAACACCCACACTGGGACTTATTAACAGAACCAAACCTCCCCACACTTATACCATTCCAAATAAAACTATATTAGACAGACAAAACGAACTAAACCACCTTTTACCACCCCACACTCGAAAAATAGCAGAAAAACCGAACTCCCCCAACACTTATACCACGCCCCCAACTCGACTATATTAGAAGACAAAAACCCGAACTCACCCCCTTATACCCGCCACACTCGACATAAAAAGAAAACCACACGAACTCACCACACTTATACCAGCCACATTTGGGGAATATTAGCAGACACATGAACTCCCCACACTTATACCATCCACACTCAACTAAAATTAACAGACCCCGGGAACCCCACCACACTTATACCACCCCACATTTCGACTATATTAGAAAGAAAACAAACTCACCAACTTTTTCCACGCCACACTCGACAATTTTAAGACAGACACATAAAATCCCCAAATATTTTCCCACGCCACACTCGACTATATTAAAAAGAACACGAATTCACCACACTTATCCCACCCACACCCCAACTATTTAGAAAGCCCAAAACAAACTCACCAAAAACTTATACCACCCCATATCACTTATTAGACAGACCCCACAAATTCCAATTTATACCAACCACACCTACATATTAGACATACACATAAAACTCCCCCACACTTATAAAAGCCCCCAATCGACATTTTTAGACAACAAAAACAAAACTCACCCACTTTTTCCACGCCACCCCTCGACTTATAAAAAAAAGGGACACACGAACTCCCCACCTTATACCCCTTCCCCATAAACTATATTAACAGACACAAAAAACTCACAACTTAACCACGTCACACTCGAATATTAGACAGACAAAAAAAAACCGAACTAAACCACACTTAAAAACACGCCAACTGTTTTATAATTAAAAGACAAAACACACAAACCACCACCTTTTCCCACCCCAAACACTGGGACATTTTTTAGACAGAAAAAACAATTCCCCACATTTAAAACCCAAACGCCACCCCCTCGAAAAAATTTAAAAACCCCACAAACCCTCACCACACTTAACCCAACCAACTATATTAGACAGACACACAACCTCACCACATTTAATCCCACGCACCCCCCGACTATTTTTAAGCAGACACCAAATCACCCACTTAAAACCACCCACATTTCGACTATATTAGAAAGACCACGAACCCCCACACTTACCACGCCACACCGACTTATTAAACAGACAACGAACTCCCCACACTTAAACCACTCCACATCAACTATATTAGACAAAACCCGGGAATCACCACAAAAACCACCCCCACACCCGACTATATTAGACAAACCGAATCCCCAAAAACTTATACCACGCCCCCGATAAATTAGACCCCCACGAATCCCCACTCCTGTTTTAAGAGGAAAATAGAGGTATTACAGTAGTAAAATTTTGAGATCTTTAGCATTTTTATAAATAGGGTAATATTTATTCCAGCCCTTGTGTCCCGGAACGTTTTTTTTTATTAGGGCCCCTTTTTCAGGGGGAAAAAGGGAAAAAGTTGAAAATCAAATTAAATTTTGAAATAGATTCGCCCCAAAAATTTTCTGGGTAGATTTTTGGGGAATGACACAAGCCATGCCCATGGGGTTTTATGGCAAGTCAATAATAAACAGTGGATGTAGAAAAAATTGCCGTGGTGATTTTGATAGATAAACAGTGGGATGTAGACAATACCCGGGGTGAGTTATAGATAAACAGGGGAAAGTAGAAAATTTTCCTGTGGTGAGTTGATAGATAAAAGTAAAATGTAAACAAAAAAGACTTGGGGCGGGGTTGATTAATGCCCATGCAAAGGAAAATTTCTTTGTTTTAACTTTAAAATGTGGGAAATAAGGTTATTTTTGGGTTCCCCTGCAAGCAAAAGGGGAAAATTCTTCAAAATCGATTTCTTTTCATCCACACCTTCTTTTCCCCTTCCCCGAAAACATTGACTTATTTTGGGAATCCAAGCATCATTTCTAAAAAGGAATTTATTTTTAAAAATTTTTTTAAAATTTACTCGACTCAATGGCCGAAGGGTCTAAGGCACTTTTTCCCCATTTGTATTGACTGTCGATGCGGGGAAAAATTGTGGTTCGACCCGTTGGTTGGTTATTGAAAAGGAGTTTATTTTTAAAGGGTTTCCCCATTTCCCTCTTTTAAAAAAAATGGGGTAAAATTTACATTTTTAAACCCTTATCATCCCAAACCCCCACAGCATAATTAGAAAATTTATGCGAAAAACCAGAATGAGCGGAAAAGACGGGGCTAAAAACCCTTTTAAAGTTTCTTTGGGGAATTTTCTAAAAATTTAAAATTAAATCTTCGACATGGATTAAAATTTCCATCCAATCGGGTTTGGGTTTGAATGACCCTGGGAGAAAATGACATGGGTCAAGGCTTTGGGAAAAAAAAAAAGTTAAAAGGCATATAGCGGCGGGGAAATTAAAAGAACCGGGGGGATGTGGGAGGTAGATTAAGGGGGGGCCATGGCGCCTCCCAACACACAAAAAATGCCCAAAAATTAAACAAAATAAAGTTTTTCTCTGGACAAAAAAAATTTTATAATTTAGGATAAAAAATTTTCCCTTGTTTCGATAAAACCCAAAAAATTTCTTGGTTAAAACAGAAAAAGTAGAGCGTGGGGGGTCGTGATTTGTGTTTGTAAATTTGGACTTTAAAAGTTTTAAACAAAATTCGGGGAAAAGCAAAACAAACCCATAAATAGTACTAAATTTAAAAAAAAAAATATTATAGTTTCCCTTCATCACTTTCTATATATTTGGGGAGGTTTTTTAAATTTGATTTTCCCAATTCTTTCTTTTTCCCAAAATGTGTGGGAACTCCCTTAATTTTGGCTTACGATTTAAGTGGATAATTTATTTTGTGTAAAATTTTAAATTTTTTTATGTAAAAAAATTATTTTTGGCGCTTTAAAAATAATGTTTAAAATGGCATTTAAAAAAACCGGTTGTTTCTAAATAATTTACCCTCGGGGGCGTATTTAAACTGAGTGATTGTTTGTGTAAAAACCAAATTGGTGTGGAGGGGGGAGACAAATTTTTTAAAATTCCTGGGCGGGTGAACTAGGGGGTTTTTCCACTATCCCTCCCCCCCAAATTTGCAGTTGCCCCTTTTCCCCAAATTTCCTAGCCCATTCCCCTTAAATTAGTATTAAGGTTTAAAACCCCAAACGGTTTGTAAGGACCGGAGCTAAGAAAGGTTAATAAAAGCAAACAAAGCCTCACTAGAGGAAAAAGGAATCAGGGCTTCGGGGGTTCGCAGGGGTCTAACCCCTTACTCTCGTTTAGTTTTTTATATGCTGTTGATGGGGAGTTTTCTTTTTGAATCACAGGGGTTAGTTTGGAAAGGAGTTTAAACCCCATCCCTTCATTTGGGGAAGGTTTTGTTTATGATTTCACCCTTTCATTTTTTTATCCCTGGGTTGGCGCGGGGCTAAAAAGGGCTTTCGGTGGCACTAGAATAATTTGACTGGGTGTAAGTATAGAAAACCCCCGAAGGAGTAAAAAAACGTGGGGAAAAAAACAACGTTTATATGTGTTTCCCAAATTTTTTTATAAAAAAGAAACTTTAGAAAATTAAAAATTTTTTTCACCCAACCTTTTTAAAAAAATAATATACAGTAATGCGATTTTTTTAAGGGGTTTTTAATAGTTTATAAAAAAGGGGCTTTTTGCCCTGGGGTTAAAGCGAAACAATTTCGCCCGTTCCCCGGGGCAACCCCTTTTATTTGTTTCCCAAACACACAAAAAAAATTTCCATTTTATTTATTTAAAACCACATTTTTTAATAATTTTAAAAAACATCTGGGACAGGGGGATGTAAAATTCCACTTTAGGACACCCCAAATTTAAATAAACCACTAGTAGAATAGCCCCTAAAAACAGAAAAATTTCCCAAAATTATAACCCCCGGGTTTAGTGCCCCTACAATACCCAAAAATTAAAAGGGATTAAAACCCAAATTTTACCTGCCCCTTTGCAACAGCCAAAATTCCCAAGATTATAAACCCATGGTTATCTTCCCTGAAACACCCAAAATTCCCAAGATTTGAACCATTGTTACCTGACCCCTAAAATACCAAACCTTTTCGGGTTATAAAAGAGTGGGTTTCCTGCCCCTTCCCCAAACCAAAAATTTGGGGCAGTTTTATAACCCCGGGGTTTACCGGGACCCCTACAATACCCAAAAAATTTCCAAATTATGAACACTGGTTCCCTGACCCCTACAAAAAGCCAACATTAAAAATTTATGAACCGGGGTTACTGACCCCTAAAAAACAGCCAACATTAAAAATTAAAAACCCTATATGAGACCCCCTAAAACACCCAAACATTCCCAAATTTAGGGAAACCACGGGTTTCCCTGCCCCCAAAAACAGCCAAAATTACCGATTATAACCCCGGGTTTAGGGGACATTGAAACCGAAAAATTACAAAATTATAAAAGGGAAATTTGTAAAATTTTTTGCTAAAAAAATTTGGAATTTCAAAAGGACTTTGAATTGTTCCGGGGCAACCCAATATTAGCAATTTTTTAAGGGCTTTTTAGTTTTTCCCCTGCTACCCAACATTACCCCAGATTATAAGGAAACTTGTAGTTTTCCCTGCTACCCAACATTATCAGATTATGAAAGGTTTTGTAGTGTTTTGCTACCCCAAAATTTTGAAAATTCAAAAGGACTTGTAGTTTTCCCCTGATATCCCAACTTTAGCGGGTTTCTGGAATATTTGTGATTGCCCCCTGCTACCCAACATTACCCAATTCTGAAGCACTTTTAGTTTGTTTTCTGCTACCCAACATTAGCAGATTATAAAGGGATTTGTAGTTTGCCCCCCCCGGGTTTTTTAACCCCCAAACTTTCGCAGATTCTAAAAGCCTTTTTGAGGGGTCCCTGCAATCCAACTTTAGCCGTTTGAAGGCCCTTAAAGGATTGTCCTGCTACCCAAACCTTACAGTTTTATGAAGGATTTGTAAAATTGTCCATACCCAAAAATAACGATTCTGGGTCTTGCAGAAGGGCCCTGTTACCCAAAAATTGGGCAGATTATAAAGGGACTTGTAGTTTGTCCCTGCATCCAACTTAGCGATTCTAAAATACTTGTAAATGTCCTGCTCCCCCAAAAAATTAGCAATTATTAAGGCCTTTGTAAAGTCCCTTTTTACCCAACATTATAAATTCGGGAAAGATTTTTTAGATTGTCCCTGCTATCCCCTTTAGCAGATTATAAACTTGGGATGTTATATCCACTTTAGCAATTATAAAGGACTTGAAGATGGTCCTGATTTCCAACATTAAAATTCTCAAATATTTTGTAGAATGCCCGCATCCAAAATTAGCATTAAAGAAGGAAATTGTAGATTTACCCTGCTATCCAACATTAGAATTAAAAGGACTTGAGATTTACCCTTTTTACCCAAACCCAATTAGCGGGATTATAAAGGGGACTTGAAGTTTCCCCCAGTACCCAAAAATTTAGCAAAATTAGGGAAGGGATTTGGTAGTTTGTCCCTAGTACCCAAACCCAAGAGAATTTATGAAGACTTGTAGATGGTCCCCGAAAACCAACTTTGCAATTTGAAGGTTGTAGTTTCCCCTGCTACCCCAACATTAGTAGTTTCTGAATGCTTTTTTAGTTTCCCCCTGCGACCCAAAAATTAGAAAGATTTGAAGGACTTGAAGTTTGACCCGCTATCCAACATTACCCAAAATTCTCAAATTTGTAGAATGCCCCCTGCTACCCAACATTAGAGATTTTAAAGGGAAATTTTTTAGTTTTTTCCCCTGCAAATCAAATTACGGGAATTCTCAAATACTTGTAGAATGCCCTGTACCCAAAACATTCGGGTTTTATAAAGGTTTTGTAGTTTGGCCCCTATTTAACCCAAAAATTAGCAGATTATAAAGGGGATTGAAATGGTCCCTGATACCCAAACCCTTAGAAGATTCTCAAATACTTGAAAGAATGTCCCGCTACCCCCAACATTAGCAGATTAGAAGGTTTTGGGTATTTTTTCCCTTTTTTAAACTTTTAGCAGATTCTCAAATACTTTTTAAAATGTTGCTATCCAACATTAGCAATTCTAAAGGGGATTTGTAGATTTGACCCTCTACCCCAACATTAGCAGTTTTATGAAGGATTTTAGATTGCCCTAGAATCCAACTTTAGCAGATTATGAAGGACTTGTAGAGGCCCCCTGATACCCCCAACTTTTGCAGATCTCAAATATTTGGTAAAATTCCCCCTGCTATCCCCCCATTACCCAGATTTTAAAGGATTTGTTAGTTTTCCCCTGCTATCCAACTTTAGCAGATTAAAAAGGGATTTGGGGAAAGTTTTTCCCCTGTTACCCAACTTTAGCAGATTTTAAGGACTTGTAGATTGCCCCTTGTACCCAAAACCCTTACGGGTTTTTATAAAGGGGACTTGTGAGGGCCCCGGGAACCCAACATTGGGAAAGATTATAAAGGGATTTGTAGTTTTTATGGCTACCCAACATTAGTAGATTTAAAATATTGAAAGATTGTCTGAAGAAAACTTTAGGATTATAAAGGGAAATTGTAGATTGCCCCTAGTATCCAACTTTACCCGATTATGAAGGACTTGTAGAGGCCCCTGATACCCCAAAAATTAGCGATTATGAAGGACGTTTTTTTCCCCTGCATCAACATTAGCAGATTTCAAATACTTGTATAATGCCCCCTGCTTTTAACATTAGCAGTTATGAAGGACTTGAAGTTTGGACCCTGCAAACCAACATTAGCATTTTTTCCCCAAATATTTGGTAGAATGCCCCTGCTACCCAAACATTAGCAGATTAAAAAGGATTTGTAGTTTTGCCCCTGTTACCAAACATTAGCAGTTTCTGAAGGAAATTGTAGTTTTGCCCCTGCAAATCCAACATTAGAATTTTATAAAGGACTTGAAAGATGGCCCCCGGATACCCAACATTAGAAAGTTTCTAAAATACTTTTTAGAAGGCCCTGCTACCCAACCCTTAGGATTATAAAGGACTTGTAAAATTTCCCCTGCTACCCAAAACATTAGAGATTATAAAGGGCCCTTTGTAATTTACCCTTTTTAATCCAACATTTAGCAGATTATAAAGGACTTTAGTTTTGCCCCTGTTCCAACTTTTAGAAAGTTTAAAATAAAGGGACTTGTAAAATGACCCTGCTATCCAAAAGATTTAAAGGGACTTGTAGTTTGGCCCCTACAATCCAACATTAGCGATTATAAAGGGCCCTTTTTGATTGCCCTAAAAACCAACATTAGCAAAATTTGGAAGATTTGTAGATTGCCCCTACTATCCAAAATTTTTAGCGTTTTGGGAAAGATTTGAATTGTCCCTCTTAAACATTAGCAGTTTTGGGGAAGTTTGGGGTAGATGGCCCCTGTTATCCAAAAATTAGAGATTATGAAAGGAAAAACTTTTTTAAGGGGCCCCCTGCTACCCAAAACATTACCCAAATTATAAAGGGAAATTTGTGATTGCCCCGGGAATCCAACATTGCAAAATAGGGAAGGAAACGGTAGTTTGGGCCCCTACTACCAACATTCAGAATTAGGGGGGGCCTTTTTAATTCCCCTAAATCCAAATAGCAGTTTCTTAAAAAGATTGTAGATTGTCCCTACTATCCAAATTTAGCAGATTCGGTATTTTTAGTTTTCCCCGAAACCCAACATTAGAAAAATTCGGGAAAAAGATTTTGTGAGGGCCCCCTTTTACCCAAAATTTAGAAATTTTTTAAAAAGGGGATTGTAAGGCCCCTGAATCCAACTTTAGAATTCGGGAAAGACTTGGGTTTGCCCTACTACCCAAATTTAGCAGTTTATGAAGGACTTGTAGGTGCCCCTGCAATCCAACTTTAAGCGGGATTTAAAGGGAAACTTGAAGAAGGGCCTTAGAAACCAAAAATTAGGAATTAAAAGGGAAACTTGTAGATTGTGCCTTTTTCCAACTTAGCAGATTTTAAAGGGATTTTTAGAGGGGTTGTTACCCAACTTTAAAAGATTTTTTCCAAATACTTTAAAAATGCCCCTTTCTACCCAAATATGCAGTTTCCCTAAAGGTTTTGTAGATAGCCCCCTGCTATTCAACATTAGAGATTAGGGAAAGGACTTGGTTTGCCCCTGATATAAACATTAGAGTTTTCTGGAATATTTGTAGATTGCCCCTGCTATCCAAATTACGATTATAAAGGGACGGGAAAAAAGGGTCCCTGCTATCCAACATTTATTTGTTTTGAAGGTTTTGCAAAATGCCCCACTATCCAACATTAGTAATTCGAAGGACTTGTTAAAGGGCCCCGGGTTAAAAATTTGTAGATTAGGGAAGGATTTTTTGATTGTCTTGCAAACCAACATTAGTAGTTCGAAAAAATTTGTAGATGGCCCCTGTTTTTAAACATTAAAATTTCTGAAGGACTTGTAGAATGCCCCTTTTTTCCCAAATATTGTAGATTAAAAGGGACTTGTAAATTGTCCGCTACCCAACATTAGTAAAATTTTTGAAGGCCCTTTTTAGAGGGCCCCTGCTACCAACATTAGTAGTTTCCCAAATACTTTTTAAAATTGCCCTGCTACCCAAACATTAGAAAAAATTCTCAAATATTTGTAGTTTTGCCCCTGCTACCAAACCCTTAGCAGATTTTGAAATTGATTGTAAAATTGCCCCGGGCTACCCAAATTTAGCAGATTCTAAAGGACTTGTAAAATTTTCCCCTGCAAAACCCCAACTTAGCAATTCGGGGAAGATTTTTTATAATTCCCCCTCAACCCCAACTTTTAGCAGTTTTGAAGGACTTGTAGTTTGGTCCCGGTTTTACCCAAAAATTAGCAGTTTTTTAAAAGGATTGTAGATTGCCCTGCTACCCCAACATTAGCAGATTTTAAAGGGATTGGGTAGTTTTCCCTTTTCTTTTCCAAAATCGGGTGTACCGAGAAAAAATCCCAAACCCGGCTCACTTGAATTCACATTGTATTATTTTTAAATTTTGGTATGGGTTTTAAAACCCAAAAACTCTGTGTGGGAAGTTTTGTTTTATGATTTATTTCCACATAAACTTTAAAAGGTAGAGTATCTTCAAAAATAACCCCACTTACTTTTTTTGTGTTTTTTTTCATTTATTCCCTGAAGCATCTTCAATCAACTTTTTTAAACTTTTAAATTTTTGGAACCGATTTTTTTCCCCCCTTTTGCACTTTTGGTTCATTTATTGGTTTTGTGCGCGTTGCTTTTTAGCTTTGAGTTTAAACCATGTTAAAAAAAAAAAGCACAACAAATGAAAGTTTTAAAAAAAAGGGCCTATTCGAAAATAGTGTGCTTGCTTCGCCCGTCACAGGTTAAAAAGGGGGAGGGATGTGTTTCGGACAACAATATGGGCCCACTAAGCATTCACTAACGTTCTTAAATACCAGGGCTGCTGAGTTTGTGGTACAGCCCAAAATAAAAAATTTTCTTGAAAAAAAGCCCGTTAAAATTTTTTTTTGGGCAATGAACAATTGTTTGTCGTTATAAAATTAACGAGAAAGAGTTGACTAAAAAACCCAAAACAAATTAAAAATTATCTACATTGAATGTTAAAAATTAAAATTTGGGAAACATAAAAAAAAAGGGTTACTTAATAATTTAAAAAAGACAAAATTTTCCCATAAAATTTAAAATCGTTTATAAAAAAAAAAAATATTTTTTATTTAGCATTTTATAAATATGTCATTAAAAACCAAAATTTTATGCATGTCTAAAAAGACAAATTTAAAAACCCCCATAAATTTTGTAAAACTGAAAACAAATTTAAAATTTAATGAATCATTTTTTAAAATTTAAAAAATATTATACACTTGTTAAAAAAATTTGAAAACAATTTTTTTAGGGTTTAAATTTGGCCAAAAAGGAAGTAAAGGGGCCCCCCATATATTTGAACTTTAAACATTAAATTTTTAAAAAACCCCATTGATGACCCCCCATTAGAAAAAATAAACATTAAATTTTCCCCACAAATTGATGAGCCCCCCTATAGTGAAAAAAAACATTCAATTTTCCAAAACCCTTGATGGACCCCCAATATGTGAAAATAAACATTAAATTTTCCCAAAAATTTGATGACCCCCCATATAGTGAAAAAAAAACTTTAAATTTTTCCCAAACAACAGTGAGCCTCCATATAGTGAAATAAACATTAATTTTTCCAACATTGATACCCTCCATATAGTGAACAAAAAACTTTTAAATTTTTCCACAAAAAATTGTTTGAGCCCCCATAAGTGAACTTAAACTTAAATTTTTCCCAACAACATTGAGACCCCCCATATAGTGAACTTTAAACTTTTCAATTTTCCACAACTTTGATAAAGCCTCCTTAGTGAACAAAAAACTTTTCCAATTTTCCACAAAAATTGATGGGGCCCCATAAAGTGAACATAAACATTAAATTTTTCCCAAAACTTTGATGAGCTTCCAATAGTGAACAAAAAACATTAAATTTTCCCAAAACATTGTGACCCCATATAGTGAATATAAATTCAATTTTCCACAACATTGATGACCTCCATATTTGAACATAAAATTAAATTTTCCAACATTGAGGGCCCCCCTATAGTGAACTAAACATTAAATTTTTCCCCAAAAACATTGTTTGACCCCCCTTTAATAGTGAACAAAAACATTAAATTTTCCACAAATTGATGACCCTCCTTGTGAACAAAACCCTGTCAATTTTCCACAACATTGACCCCCCCCCCTTTATTAGTGAACAAAAACTTTCAATTTTCCAAAACTTTGATGGGGCCTTCCAAAATAGGGGAACAAACATTAAATTTTTTCCACAACATTGATGGGGCCCCAAAATATGAACATAAACATTAAATTTTCCAAAAACATTGTTGAGCCTCCATATAGTGAACAAAAAATTTCGTTTTTTTCCCCCCCTTTGTGGCCTCCAATAGTAAACATAAACATTTTTTTTTTCCACAACATTGATGAGCCCCCAATATAGTGAACATAAACATTCAATTTTCCAAAACTTTAAATGACCCTTTCCATAAAAGTGAA
This sequence comes from Timema cristinae, assembly GCA_039000515.1. NCBI lineage: Eukaryota > Metazoa > Arthropoda > Insecta > Phasmatodea > Timematidae > Timema > Timema cristinae. The sequence goes on from JBCFYV010000643.1 coordinate 45,626, forward strand.
CATAAACTTTCCCTTTTTCCAAAACATTGATGAGCCTCCATATAGTGAACATAAACTTAAATTTTCCCACAACTTTGATGAGCCCCCAAAATTAGTGAACTTTAAACATTCAATTTTCCACAACATTGATGGGGCCCCCTTATGTGAATTTTAAACATTAAAATTTTTCCCCCAACTTAAATCCCCCCCATATAGTGAAAAAAAAACATTCAATTTTCCACAACTTGAGACCCTCCAAATAGTGAACAAAAAAATTTTCCAATTTTTTCCACAACATTGAGACCCCATATAGTAAACATAAACATTAAATTTTTCCAAAACTTTGATGACCTCCATAAGTAAAACAAAAAACATTAAATTTTTCCACAACTTTGATGAGGCCCCATATAGTGAATAAAAACTTTAAAATTTTTCCACAACATTGATGACCCTCCATATAGGAACAAAAACATTAAAATTTTCCACAACATTGATGACCCCCCAAATAGTAAACAAAAAATTTAAATTTTTCCCACAACATTGATACCCCCCCTATAGTGAACAAAAACTTTCCCAATTTTTCCCACAACTTTGGTTGAGCCCCAAAAATTTGAACAAAAAATTAAATTTTTCCACAACATTGAGGGAGCCCCCATTTTAGTGAACAAAAAAATTTAAAATTTTCCCAAAAACATTGAGGGGCCCCCAATAGTAAAAACAAAACTTTAAAATTTTCCACAACATTGTGACCCCCCTTTAGTAAAACAAAAACATTAAATTTTCCCCCAAACATTGATGAGCCCCCATATATTTAACATAAACATTAAATTTTTTCCAAACTTTGATGACCCCCCAAATTGGGTGAACAAAAAACCCCTTAAATTTTTCCCCCAAATTTGATGACCCCCTATAGGAACAAACTTTTAAATTTTTCCACAAAAATGTGACCCCCCATTAGTAAACAAAAACTTCAATTTTCCAACAATTTGATGAGCCCCCAATATAGTGAAAAAAAACATTAAATTTTAAAAAACATTGATGAGCCCCCTTATAGTGAACAAAACTTTCTTTTTTTCCAAAACCCAATGAGGGCCCCCCCTTTTAAAGTGAACTTTAAACATTAAATTTTTCACAACATTGATGAGCCCCCATATGGGGTAAAAAAAACAAATTCTTTTTTTCCACAAATTGACCCCCCAAATTGAACAAAAACATTAAATTTTCCAACATTGATGAGCCTCCATAATGTAAAACCAAAAACATTAAATTTTTTCCACAACATTGATGACCCCCAATAGTAAAACAAAAAAATTAAATTTCCACAACTTGAGAGCCCCAAAATGGGAAACATAAAAAATTAAATTTTTCCAAAAATTGATGACCCCCCAATATAGTGAAATAAACATTAATTTTCCAAAAACTTTGGATCCTCCATATAGTGAAAAAAAACATTAAATTTTCCACAAAAATTGATGACCCCCATATAGTGAATAAACATTCAATTTTCCGCAAAATTAAATCATGCTAAAAAACTTTTTTTCAGTTTCATCTTTTTGGACCATCAATAAAAAGGGGTAAGGGCAAAATTTCCCCGGCGGGAATATTAGTGTGATTTCCCAAAAACAATCTCACTCTTTGAAAATGCGAGTATCCTAAGTTGAAAAAATTTCCTTCCTTTCGGATAGATACTCTTTTTTTGTAACGATGCAAGTTGTTTGGACAAAGGGGATATTAGGTTTAAATGGTTAAAAACCAAAACAAGTCACGTAACCCAAGAACAAACTTTATATATTAAATTAAGGCCCATTTATCAATTTTTTTAAGAACATTTATTCTAAATTTCCAAATTTTTTTAAAAAATACAAAAAAATGCATTTTTAATTTGTTACTTTAAAAAAGGGCCCAAAAGATGTAACCCAAACCCCTTTAAATTTAAAAATTAAAAGGGGTATATTTTATAAACCCCATTGTTGTTGAAAGGTTTTTGAATGGGGTTACACTCCAAATGTAGCTCCCGGAGGGGGGTTTTTTTCCTTGGGTTTTTACCCCGTTTTATGCAGTGGGTGTTTTTATATCTTAAAAAAATTTCGTTTTTACAATAAAATCAAAGTCCCCTTTTTATCAATGGTTGGGCTACAAAACATTACCCCTTTTTAACTTTTTTGATTTTCCAGGTTTTCAAAAAATTTTTTTTTGGGGCACAAATGTTCCTTGGGAACCCCCGGCCCAACTTTAAAAAAACACCATTTTATTGTTTTTTAAAAGTAGGCTTTTTACATGTAATAGGTATTATTTGTGACCTGTGCAATGGGCATAGATAGGCTTGGATGTGTGGGCCAAAAACCCAGGCTTGCAGTGTGTGACCAACCTAGGATGCAGTGTGTGAAACCCAACCCCTAGGTATTGCAGTGTGTGACCAAAAAATAGGCCCTTGCCCGGGGTGACCAAACACTAGGGATTGCCGGGGTGTGACCAAAAACAGGCATTGCAGGGGTTTTTGGGCCCAAAAATTTGGGATTTTGGAGTGTGTGAAACCCAAAAAAGGGATTCAGGGGGTGACCAAAATAAAGGGTTGCAGTGTGTGACCAAAAAAAGGATTGCGTGTGGAACCCAAAAAAGGCTTTTCAGTGTGTGACAAAATAGGCCCTTGGTGTGTGACCAAAAAACTAGGATTTTCAGTGTGTGACCAAAATAGGCATTTCAGTGTGTGACCAAAACCTAGGCATTGGGATTGTGACCAAAAACTAGGAAATTTCAGTGTGTGACCAAACCTAGGGATTTCAGTTGGGGTGACCAAAAATAGGGATTGCAGTTTTGTACCCAAAAATAGGGGATTGCAGTGTGTGACCAAAAATAGGGAAATTTTCATGTGTGACCAAATCTTGGTTTTTTTTTTTGCAATAAGTAAACCCAAAAGAGAACAAACCTCCCCCTTTGGTTTTAGTGTTTTTTTTTTCGAAGCAAATTTTTTTTTAAATCAAGTATTTACCCTTTTTGATATTTTGAAAATTTTTTATTAAATTCCGGATATGCTTATCCCTGACTATTTAGTTTTTTTTGATTTTTCCGCATGTACCCCCCACTTACACATGGAAAAGTAAAAATTTTGAGAAAATTTGTGAAAAGGAAATTTGAAAAAAAATTTTGGATAGGCCCCCCCCAAAAAACCCCCGGGGGTTTTAAACCCCTTCCCCCCCGCATCAAAAACATGACAAGACGAGAATTGGGTTTTTTTTTGTCGTGGGTCACCGCTGTAAATTTGATCAATTTTTTGGGTTTTGGTTTCCCCCAAACCAAAAAATCCCCATGCGCACTTTTTTTATAGTTTTTCTACATATTTCTCTATGTTTTTAAAATCAACATTATTCTTAGCGTACAAATAAAAAAAATATTTTATTTATTTGAAATATCTTTTATAAAATTTTAAAATAGATTTTTTTCCTTTTGGAAATTTTTTGTAAATTTTTTAATATTAAATTTTAAAAAAAAAAAATATAAACAATATAATTTTTTTTCCCTTTTTCTTTTTTCCATAATTTGGGAAATTAAATCACAACAAAACATATAACTATACAAAAGAGTGAACTATTACTAACAGCTAAAATCTGAACAATTTTTGGGGTGTTTAAACAACTTTACAGGGAAAGTAAATTTTTTAAAACCCATTGGTGGTTTTCTAGAGAATAGAAGGAAGGTAAAAAAATTACCTAGTCCAGTGCAATTTTTAAAAATCCCAAAACGCAAAAAAGCCTTTATTGTTTTTTTCAGTTAGTTTTTTAAAAAACCTTTAAAGGTAAACAAAACAAAAGGGCGGTAAATAATTTTCCTGATATTTCCCAAAATTTTGAAAATTAAAAATTTTTTTGTTTATTTATTAAAATTTAAACTAAACCTGTATATTTAATTTAAATTTTTATTTTTTGGATAATAATTCGGAAAACTTTTTTTAAATTTGTATTCACAAAAAACCGTACCAAAAAATATGGTTTTCCCTTTAATTTTAAAAGAAAAAAGTATTTACATAATTTAGATAGTTTTTGTAATTTTAGGTAAGAATTTAAACCTTTTAGTAAAAATGGGCAATGTGAGTCGCATTTCCTTTTAAAATGTAAAATCCCTTCTTACTTAACAAAATTTGGAGGACAAATTTTAGGAAAAAAGTTATTTTTAAATGTTTTTAATTTTTTTTCTTTTCCCTTGGAATATGGGAACCCCTTTTTCCTTTCGGAACCCGGGGTTTTTTTGAAAATGTAGTATTTTTTTAAAAAAAAAGCACAACAAATAAGAGTGATATGATGGAGAAAACATGGAAAAAGTTTAATTTTTTAAAAATATTTTTAAAAAATTTCCCAAAATTTTTTTTTTGCCATTTTTAAAAAATTTTTATAAAAAATAAAAATTAAAAAGATAACAACAAATAACCCCTTTCTTTTAAAAATTCCCCCCAAAAAAATAATTTTTTTGGGGGAATTTTCAGAAAAAAAATCTGTAAACAAGCCCCCTTTTTATGATAAACCTACCCAAAATTAAATAAAGGTTTAAAAAAATTTTCTACCCTTTTAGTTTTGTTTTTTATTTAATTTTTTTCTCCCAAAAATTAAAGGAGTTACAGTCGTTTTTTTAAAATATTTTCAATTCACCAATATTATTAGAAGAAATTAATTTTTTAAATTCTAAAAAAAGCCAATTTTTCAATTTTTTTTTCGGGAAAAAAATTAACGCCGTTATATTGAGTATTTTTAAAATTTAAAAAAAAGCCTTGCTGAAAATTGAAAGGGTGGGTGGGGGTATACACCCATTAAAACCGATTTTTGAACTCAAATTTTAAAAATTATTTATGTTGGGCTGTGGGGGTGAAAGGGGAAAAATTTGGCCAACTAAAAGGAAACGATTTAAAAAAAATAAAGTTTTTAAAAAAAAATTTGTAAAAATTTACAGAAATAAGAGTTTAAATTGTTGGCCCTATTTTTGGGGACACATGGGGGTCGGCCCGGGGGGAATTTGGGTATTTTTGGATTTCGAGATCTTGAGTTGGGAAATTTTTCAATTTCGGGGTATACAGTGCTTTCGATTATGAAAGTTGTCCGCACTTTAACTCTCGGGAGTGGTTTTTTTTAACTAAATTTAAAGGGGACCCGGGGTTTCCCCTTTTTTGGGTTTGGGGGGGGGGTGTTGGTTGTTAAGGTTTAAGTTGATTTTTAAGTCGGTGCTGGGGTTTTTATTTAGGTTTATTATTTAAAATTCACTTGATAAACGAAAAAAATTTAAAAAATTATTTTAAGTTTTTTTACCAAAACTTGAGAGACAAATTTAAATTTTTCCCCCGCTGTCGTTGTAATTTTCAAAAATTTCCCCAAAAATTTACAAAATCATTAAATTGGAAAAGGGGATTAACCTTCTGTAGTAAATTTTTATAAAAGCCTAGATAAACACGTTTCCTGGGAGCACCCCTAGTCACTTTCTAATAGTTTTAATCCTACTGACATTATAGCCTTTAAAGGGGGGTTTTAGGGGGCGCGAGGGTTAAAGGGCCCGGGGTTTTTTATACGAACAGAGAGTTTTTTTGTTCTCCCCCTTTTTGGGGTTTATAACAATGTTGTTGAATATCTGTCACAACCCGGTTGGGAAAATTAAACTAAAAAAAACCTTTTTTAAAAACCCGGGGTTTTTTTCGTGTCCCCCCCCTCCCACTTTAGGGTTTTTTAGAAAAAGTTTTTATTTAAACGCTTGATGAATCCCTCAAATTTAAAAAAAACTTTAAAAACAATGTTTCCCAAAAGCCAATTATTGCCCTTTAAAAATTTACAACTTTTCCCGGGGGGGTGAATCCCTTGCCCCCTTAATTTAATTTAGGGGGTACCCCCCCCCCTGTTTTTCAAGTTTCCCCTTTCTTTCCGGTCCCGCGGGGAATTTTTTAAAATTTTAGAAAATCCTAGAGCTGGGGAAATTACTTTCCACCCCCTCCCAAATACATTGTTTGTGGGCGTCCCTATAGCTTGATAGTTCTACCAAGAAAAACATTTGAAGATATTAGGGAAGGTGGAAAAGGGAGGGGAAGACTAAGGGCTGGGGGGGAAATGAACCATATAAAAAAAAGAAAAGGGACAGGATCGTAGAATGGGGCCCGTACAACCAATCAATCAACAAACAATTCAAGATTGGTGATCTTAAAGATTTTAAATTTGGGGGCCCGTACAAACCCAAAAAAAACAAAATCAATCTCAAAATTTGGGGATCTTAAAAGATGTTAAATACAACACTTAAAAAAACTAACTTACTGAGGAAATTTTTTAAAAACAATTTTAAAAAAACCTTTATTTGATGGAAAATATTTTTTAGTATTTTTTTTTCCCCCGCCCGCCCCCCTGATTTAAGTATAATATTTCAAGGGTTATCTATTTCCTAGTTTTTTTGGTTTGCTGTCCATGGTACTGTGTTAAAAGGGGGCTTACTAAACCCGTTATCCCTCTGTGCCCCCGGGTTTTTTTTTCCCCAAATTCCAACAAAGAAATTGTTTAAAAAAAGTTTTTTATCTTTTTGTAAACGACCTTGGTTTATTTTTAAAGAGTTTTTTCCAATTTTAAAAAAAAACCCTCACAAAAAGTCATTTCAAATGAGCGAAAAAATGGGGTTTTCCCTTTTTTGCAAGGGTACAAATTTGAATTGACTTTTAAAAAAAGACCGGGTGCTAAAAAAAATAATAAGTTTTTGTCACAATTATTTTGGACTTATTATTTGTTTTTATCACAAATACAGAAGGGTTTGTAACAGGGGTTTATTAGGTAAAATTTTTTATTGCCAAGAAATCTAGAAAACATCTTTTTTAAAACTGAGGTTAATCTTTTATAACAAATTTTTGAACTAATCATTTAGAAAGAAAATATTTTTTTTTGGTGTTTAAAAAAGCACCAAAAAAAATATCCTACAATTTTAAGATTGGTCAAAATTTTATCTTTTGACCCAGAAAAAAAATTGGAAAAAAAAAATTTTAATTAGAGGGGGAGTATTTTTAATTTAGGTTTAAAGGGAACTATTTTTTTAATTTTTTAAAAAAAAAATTTTTAAAAAGGTTTTATTCTGAAAAGGGGGTTTTCTAAATTTTTCCGGGGAAAAATAAGAGAGGGGAATTGAGGTTTCGGGAACTTGGTTTAAAAAAGGCGGCGAAATTTTTTTTAAAACAAAACGTTTTCCCGGGGAACTTTGGGGGGTTATGTTTTATGTTAAAAAATTGGGGTTGGGGGAATTTTGGGGGTTATTATGTTTTGGGTTTTTAAATTAAATTTTGTATTGTGTTTGGGTTTTTTCTATTTTAAAAAATTTATGTTTTTATTTTATTTTCTTGGTTCTTTTTATGTTTTCATTTTAAAATTTTTTTTCCTTTAAAAATTTTTTATTTGGGGATTTTAAAAAATTTTGGGATTTTATATTTTAAAATAAATTTTTTTGGGGGTTTTTAAATAGAAAAAAAATTTAAAATTCATTAAAATTTTTAAATAAAAAATATTTTTTTTTTGGATGTGAAATTTTTCTAAAAAAATTTTCTTAATTTAAAATTTTTTTAGAAAGGTTGGGCTGGGCTTTAAAAAACTAAATTAAATTCTTGTTTAAAGTTTCTTTTTTTGTTTGGTTTTCCCTTTATTTCCCAAACCGGGCAACTCCTAAAACTTTTTAAAAATTAATTTTTTTATTTACAATTTCTTATATAAAATATGTATAAGAGTTTTTTTTTTGGGAATTTTTAAATTTTTAATCTATTTATGTTCTTGGGGCGGGTTTTACATCAGTTGGGCATTTGGAAACTAAATTTTGGGTTTGTGAAGAAGGGTGAAAATTTTTTTGGCTTGGGTTAGGTTTCCCCAAAAATTTAAAAAAAAAAATTTTACGATGGTTTGGTTTTTTTGTAAAATTTTTGTATTTAAATTAAATTTTTTAATTGTTATTATTTTTTCTTTCATAGTTAAATTGGTTTTGGGTTTGTGAAAAAGTTTTTTTTTCGCCGGGGTGTTTTTTCGAAACCACTTGTGTGTTTTTTGTGAGGTTTAGATTTAAAGATGATAATGACGATGAATTTCCCCCTGATTGTTTGGGGTTCCCCTTTTATAAAAGTTTTTGTTTGTTCCGGTTTTTTAAGTTTTTTAAGGGCTGAGGTTTTTACTGGGGCTTATATAAGGGAAAATCCTTTTTTTCAATTTAATATTTTTTTTTTTATTATATTTATAAACTTTCCCCGGGACGGGGGTCAGTGACGGTTCTTTTTTTCGGGAAAGGGGAAATTGTTCCAGAACCATCCAAAAATTTTTTTTTAGAAGGGTTTTTTCAAATTGAAGGGGAGAACCCCGCAGCCCGCATTTCAACCCCTTTAACCCCCAAAGGGTTTTTTTATTCTGTTTAAAAACCACCCCACCCGAATTGGGTTAAAATAATTATTTATTGGTCCCAAACTATGGGAAACTATTGCCAAAAAATTTAAGGGCCCGGCCAAAAAAATTTTTTAAAAACCCATTGAATAATTAATAAAAAATTTTTATTTTTAATTTTTAAATTTTGTTTTAGCTTCAAACTCTTAATCGAGAAGGAAACTTTAAATTTTTTTAAATAGGGATTCTTTAAACGCAATTTGTTTACGCTTGCAACCCGCAGATTTAAAAATTTTGGGGGTTTTTTATATGAAAAAAAAAGAATAAACCCAAAAAAAAAATTTGAAAGCCTATTTGAGTTTAAAATTAATTGGGGATAGGGCAAAATTTTTCCCCTTCTTTTTTGTCAAAAAAAAATTAAGTACGCTTGGGGTTTGGGTTTTAGAAGGGGGGGAAAGGGGGAAAGGTCCCGGTTTTCTTTCAATAATCTTTTATGTAAAGTATCTAACAACTATCACCCACACCCAAAATTTGGGAGGTGCTAGTTGCTGTTTGGTTTGGGAAAAGGAATATTAGGTACTAAATAATTTGTTTTTGGGGATTTTTTTCAAAAATTGTGAAAAAAAATGGGGAAAGGACCTTTGATCACAAAAAAAAACAGAAAAGGTTTTAAAAATTTTTAAAATATCGAGAAACCAAAAGATAATATCCGTAAATTAGAGCAAACTTTTGTGTACAACAAGAAAAGTGAAAACCAAATAAAATCTTTAATTTTTTAAAGAAAATTTAAAATTAGAAAACCTTTTAAAATTAAACCAAATATAACATTTGGAATAGTGGGGAAAAAAAAAAGAATTTTTTTTCTACTTTTAAAAAGCTCGTTTAAAAAGAAAAAACTGAACCCTTAGCTGAAATTTTTAAAAAATGGGAAAAAACCCAAAAAACAAGGGTTGGGGGACACCCAATTTTAAATTGCAAAGGGAAATCTAAAAGGGTAGTAAGATGAGAAGGGGGAAAGGGGGGGAACGGGGGGGGGGGAAAATAAAACCATGTTCACGTTGATAATGAAAACTGTTTTGAGTAAAAGGTAGGGTAACCTTTGTTTAAATTTTTAAATTTTAAAAAATAATTGTTAAAATTTGTTACATTTTTAAAAAAACATTAAAGGCATTTTTAAAAGAGGTGAAAATTTAAAAACCCAAGAGTTTTTAAAAAAAAAGCAATATGTTTAACCACCATAAAATTTTAAAAAAAAAGTTTTGAAATCCCTATTAAATTTCCAAAAACAAAACTAAATTATAAATAAAATGATTTGACCCAAAGTAAGAAAAACAATTTTTAAAAATATTTCCCCTTTTTATTAAAGATATTTTTTTTTATATAATTGTCCAATTTCCCCAAGCGTGGGCAATAGTAAGGGGTTAATTCCAAATATTTATTAGCCTGGGGGCTGTTTGCCCATTGGGTTGTACACTATTCTAGTTACTCTGATGGGTCAAGGGATGAGGTGGTTATTATTTAAGGAAATGTACCCACTTTTTTATAGAAAAACCCTTTTGGAAAAAACCGTTTATATTTATCTGTTTTTTTTACCCAAAAGGGGTGGTTTTAAAAATTTTTGGAAAAGGGAGAAATTAAAGGAAGGGTCTGCATTTGGAAAAGGGAAGGGGAAGTGTTGGGGTACAATTTCAGATTTCCAAAATTGCTAAAACAGGGCTACGATTCGAGGCGAAATTCCCGCTACGTCGGGTCAGCTAAAGGGTGGTGGTTGATCAGCTAACAGTAGTTTTTTTTAATTAGGTAAATTTCCAAAGGGGAATATTAAATATCAGCTTTTATAAAACATTTTTTCATAAAATTTTAAACAAATAATTTAAAAATTTTTAATAGGTTAGGGTTAAAATGATTGGGCTTTTTCGCTTGACCATTAGTATACTTTTTTACTGGTTTTAAAAATTATTTTCCCCAAGGTTTTAGGGGTTTTTTTAACCCATGTATAACCCCTAATTACATATTATATTACATTTTATCATAAAAACCCAAAAATAATTTTTTAGTTTAGAATGATTAATAGGAAAAATTCCCTTTTATTTTGTTTTTTTTAAAAAAAACATTACATGGATTCGGAAAAAAAATACTTTTAAAACCCAAGGGTTTTAAATTTAAAAATAATCAGTTTAAAAAAAAATATCGGATTCAAAATAAAATAAGACAATTACAACAATAACTATTTTTTCTTAATTTTGAAAATTTGATCTGAAAATATTTTAAAAACCAAAAAAAAATGCTTAATGAAAAAGGGGGCCAAATAAAAAAAAAAACCAAAACTTTTAAATTTTTATTAATAAAAAACATTTAAAAAAAATTTAATTTTTTTAGAGGTTTTTGGTTGTTTGTATTAAATTCCTCAAAGTAAAATAAACGCTTTCCCCACAAGTGTTTATACACTCATTTTTGTAGGAAAATTTTTGTCTGAGAAAATTTTTTATCAAAAAATTTCTATTAGGGTATTTAAAAAGAAAAAAAGGGCTTCCCGATGTAATTCCTTCCAAAAAAACAGTGGGGTAGGGAAAAGTAAGTTTTCATATGAAAACCAAATTTAAAAAAAATTGATTACTTTTATTATGATCCGTCCAAATAGGACCCAAAAGCTTTCAATTTTTGGGCCCTAAAAACTAATGTGGGGGGGAAGGGGGGTGAATTTAAAAACAGGGTAAAAAAAATTGGGTTAGGTAAATTTTTTTATTTTATTATGAATTTATTAAATAAATATAAAAAAAATAAAAAAAACATTTTTTGTAAAAAGGGCCCTAAAAACCCAAACGAAAACTTTTTAAAGGTTTTCCCGAAGACCCAAATTTACAAGTCAAAAAACAAACCCCAATTGATTGTACTCTTAACCCCTGCCCAAAAAACCCGCATTTTTAAAATTAAAAAAAAAACCCGTAAAATTATCCCCGCGAGCTCTAATTTCATTAAATTTTTTTAGGGAAAGGGCAACGTTAACAAAAAGGCAAGGTTTTTAAACCCACCAAATTGTGTGGGAATAAAATTCACCCGCAAAAGTTATGTTTATAATTTTTAAAAAAACCCCAAAATCATCCCCGTTACAATTCATTTTAAATTACCCCCAACTAATTCGGGGAACGAAAGGTCTAAAAATTAAAACCAAAAAAAAAAACTGACTGCCCCAAAGAAAGGGGAGAAAAGGGGGTCGAATTTTTCTCAATGGTATACTGAGGGGATATTTTTAAAATAGTTTCCAAAATTCCCGGGGGCAAAGCCCGGGCATTTTTTATTAAAACCCTTCCCCATACAAAACAATTCATAATTAATACATAAAAGGTATAATTCGGGTGTTTAAAACGTTGTTTCTAAAAAAAATTATAAAAGAATTAAGAAAATTTTAAAAATGTACAAACACCCAATAAATTTTTTTCCCCCGCCTGAATACAAAATGTAAACCTTAAAAATGGGGTTCGAAAAATAGGGATCTTTTTGGGTTTTTGGGGCACCCAAAACTATATCACTTACTTAATTTTTACACCCTGTGAAAAAAATTCCCCTCGCCCCCTTTATATTAATATTTTAAATTACTTTGGTTTTTTATTTCCAAGAAGTATCCAAGGGAATTTTTTGGGGAAAATTTTGTGCCCCTTTTACAATAATAATAGGCGTTTTATTAAATCTTTTTTTCAACACTGCCCCTAAAACTTATTTTTTGTTTTGTTTTCCTTCAGGGGTCTATTGGGGGGGATAAAACTAAAAAAAATATTTTTAATAGGAGTTAAAAAAAATTGTACTTTTTTTGACCGGGGCTGAAAGAAAAAAAACACCCCAAAAAATATTGGTTTTTAAAAAATTTGGGGGGGGGGATCAAAGCTCGTCAAATATTTGGGAAAAGCATTATTGTCGAGGCTTTTGCAAGAGTGAAGAAAAGTACGGCCCACGATACAGCATTTTCAGTGTGTGGGGGACAATTCCCTATACAAAGGCTTCTTTAGGCTTTTCCATATTGGGAAAATTTTACGGTACAAAAAAATTTAGTGCCGTAATCACTCTTCCCGGAATACCAAAAGTTTTAAAGGGTTTGTGGGAAAAAAGGAAGAAAAAGGAAAATTTTTTTCTTGGGCAAAAAAACAGTTCAAAAGTATGCCCCTACGGGGGGGCTTTGGGAAAGCTGCAAAATTTAGAATAATGAGGCGGGACCCTGCCGAGCCAAAAGATAAATTTAAAAAATGAATTTTTAAAAGTCCAAATTATATAAAGGAACAACCAAAAATTTGTCTCCTTTTTTTTTAAAAAAAAAAAAAAAATTAAAAAATCTTATTCCCGGCTTCAAGAAAGTGATATTTTACAAAAGCTGAAAAATATAGCTCAAACATTACCCTTCACTGTCGCGCCTGCTGTGTAGTGTAAACAAAAACTGTGTTTTAGCATACAAAAGCTGCCCTTTTAAAAAAAAAAAGGGGGGCAAACGCATAATTTTTACACAAAAAGGGGTCCCATAAAACGCGATTTTTCCCGTGTAGTAAGCTACCCAAATTTTGGTTTCTCCATTACAAATAAAAATAAAAAACGTATGGAACAAGCCCCGGGAAAAATTCCCCAAAATTGGACGAAGCACCAAGCATCGAAAATTTTTGTCTCGCCCCAAGTAAGCGAGAAAATTACATCCCCTTTGAAACCCCCCCGGTAAGCAAAACCCCTTTTTCCACATCCCCTCCCCCCCCCCCAAAAAAAAAAAAATGAAAAGCTGGGCCCATGGTTTCCCAAAATTCAACCCAGATTTGGGCCCGAAAAGATTTTTTGTTCTTTAAAAAGAATGCAAAATTGCCTCCAACATTCCGGGGAAGAATTTCGAAAACCCTTTAAAAGTCCCAAACCCAAAAACAAGTGAATTGGCCCAAAGGTTAGGGAAAAAAGGAGGAAACGTTTAATGCGTATAAATTTTTTGGAAAAAGTTTGTTGAAAGCTCCCCCCAAATGGTTGGAAAATTTGGGCAAACAAATTTATTTTTTGAAACTCCAACATTTAAACTGTTTTATATGGAAAAGCAAATGAAGAAGTGCCCAAAACGAAATTGGAAGAAACTTTTAAAATTCGGGGTTTTAACGCTGTTTGGTTTTTTTTGTTGAAATTTTTTTTGACATTTCCTCGGCGCAAAAACCAAGGCCAATCGACCAAAAGATGGCATTTGTAGAAAAGGGAAAAATTTTCCATCATCAGTGAAAGATGAGTCCTTAGTCAAATTTTGAAAAGAAAAAGGGGACATTTTGGAAATTAACAAAATAAAAAAGATTTATGGGAAAAAACAGGGGGCATTTTGAAAATTTTTCAAGTCCAAAAGGGACTCCCCGTAAAAAAAAACGCCCGGTTGTATTGCATATTTTCTATATGGACACCAGGGAAAACCCTGCATACGAAAGAAAGAATCAAAGTTGGGCTTTTTCTGGGAAATGGAAAAAGGTGACTTTAAATTTTCATTTTATTTTTTTTGGGTTTTCTGCCCCGAACTAGTAGACCCAAATTTTCCTGTTCAAAGTTTCCACAATCCGGGTTAGATTGGGGGCGAGCTAACAAAAAAAATAGAAGGCAATACGCCCCAAGCAAAAAAAAATGTTGAAAGGGGTGAGGTTGGGAAATTTTGGTTAAGATTTTGGGAGTTTGGATGAGGTGATTTAAGCAAAGTATTTACTACTATTAGTAGTAGCCTATAGGGAAAAAATTTCCCCGGGAAACAATTTTTTTGGGCTACAAATATTGTTAGATTGGCCCCCAAAATTTCTAAACCATTTAAAATTTTAAAAAAAATCTAAAGAACTCAAACCACTAATTGGGATTACCCTTTAAATGATTTTTTATGTTTTGATTGTTTTTATTTGGGGTAAATTAGAGAGCTAAGTGATCCAAAGCAAATTTTTTGGGAGGCGGGGGGGGAGGGGGAAAATCCCCAAAATTTTCAGTATAAAATAATTTTTTAAAAAAAGTAAGATTTTTAAGTATTAATAGAGGGGCTTAAAAAATTTAAAATTGGGCATTTAAAAACAAAATTTTTGTGATTTTTTCAACATTTTTTGCAAAATTTAAATAAATTTTTTAGGGCTCTTTAAAATTTAAAAAAGAAAATTTTGGGTTTTGGCCCGAAAATTTTAAGAAACCTGGGATCTTAAAACCTTTTTTTTAAAAATTTTTTAATCCCTTTTTTACGATCTTTATTGGCATAAATTTCTGTGAAACTGGGCCCCAAAGTTTCCAACCGCTTTAAAGAGTGTTTATATATCCCCAAAAGGGCATTTGAATACTTAAATTAAACCCTTTTTAAAATTTTAAATCAAAAATTTTTTGATTTTTATTTGCTGCTCTTACTAAAAGAATAAAATTTTAAAAAAAAATTTAACTTTTCTTAAATATTTAAAGTGGGTGAAAACAAAACTTTTTTTTATTAAAATTTTTAAAATTTAAAAATTTGGTTTATCAATGTGGTTACATTTCAAGTTTTAGCAAACTTTTTTGGTAGTTTTTGGGGTTTTATTTGAAAAAAACTTTTTAGTTTATGGGCCAAAAAAATTTTTTAAACATTTTTGTGGCAATGAATATTTTTAAAAAGTAAACCCTTAGATTTTATGGATATTTTGAGTTTTAAAAAGGTTCAAAAATTGAGTACAAAATTTTTGGGAAAAAAAAAAACACAAAAAAATGTTGTTTAATTTAATTTAAAGGGGTTTACTTTGGGGAAAAAAAATATTTTAAAAAGGACAATTAAAAAAAGTCAAAGTGAACCCGTCAAATTGAATTAAAAAACAAATCGCAACCCCAAGGGGGATTAAGACGCGGGGGCTAAAAATAATATTAAACAAAAAAAAAGATTTTTTTTTAATCAATTTGTTAAAATATAAAAAGTATTTAATATGTGTTTGAAATTATTTTTTACTTTCAAAAAAACATGTGTTTTTGTTGGGTTAATTTTTTTCTAAGTTTTTTTAAATGTATAGCAAATTTTATCCAAAAAAAAATGTTTTTTAAGTTTGTTACATTACATTCTAAATGAATAAATGCTTTTATTTGTTCCGTAACTACTAAAAAAAAAAAAAACATTTCCCAATTTTGCCTTACAATTTTTTTTAAAAAGGATTTCATTTTTAAAAAAAAAATTTTATGAATTTAATATCTAAAATTTAAAAATTTTTCTTTTTTTTTACCGGGAAATAAAAAAGTAAAGGTAAAATGGGCTAACCTTTAAGAAAAGAGAAAGAGATTTCAGGTAAATTTCCCTGAAAATAAAAGCTGTTCAAAGGGCCAAAAATTTAAATCCCCACCCAAAGGGTTTCCCCTCATTTGGCCTAAAAGGCAAATTTTGGGCCTAAGTGTAGGGTAAACGCCTTTGGCCAAAATTTCCTTTTTGGGGCCAAACCTTTTTTGGCCAAATCCTTTTAGGCCAAAAGCCCTTTTGGCCCAAAAGCTTTTGGGGCCAAAAAAACCTTTTGGCCCAAAAGCCCCTTTTAGGCCCAAAAGACCTTTTTTTTTAAAGTTAATTTTTTTAAACCCTTTATTAAAAAATGGTTTTTTCTGTCTCCGGGAAAAATTCGTTAAAATTTGTAGGGATGCTAAATGGCGAGGTGTGTTTGTGTTTTTTAAATAGTATATAATACGTTTCAAAAAGTATTAGTCCCTTTTTTTAATTTACTACTTTTAAGGTTTTAGCAGCAGTTTCCCTTAACCCGTAATTTCCCCTTTTTTTAAAGTTGAATTTTTACATTGGCCCCAAGGTTTTTTTACTTTTAAATTTTTTACAAGCCATTTTTTAATGTGGGGAGTGTAGGCCCCCCTGGGTTTGGAATTTTTACGGTTTAAAATGTAAAGGGCCTTCATTTCATTCCCCAATCACCCTAACCCCCCCACAAAATTTGCGTAAGTGCGTAAACCCCCCCGGGTAGTAAGAGGGTGCTAATTTAAAAAAATTTTTGTAACCCTTTTTTTACCCGAAATTTAAAAAATTTTTTACCCCTAGTTTTTTTATTAAAAATTTGCAAATACATGTGGTTTTCAACCTTTTAAAAAATTTTGTTTATTTTGAATTTTGAATTTAAATTTTTTTTAAGGGTTTCCAAAATATATTTTACAGTCTTTTAAGTTATTTTTTTTATTAATTTTTTCTAAAAAAAAAATTTAAACAATCATTCATTTTTTTTTTTAATTCCTATTAACTTACCCCGAGTTTTTCCCCCCGGGTTCGCCCACATTTTGGTTTTTGGGAAAATTTTTTTATTTTTAGCAAATTTATTAAACCGGTTTTTTTCAAAATTTTAAATCCCTTTAGCCTTTTATGAACAAAAATTAATTGTTAAGATCCTTTTTTAAATAAAAAATTTGTTTTTCGTTTTTAAAAAAAAAAATTTAACATTTAAATTTTTTAATTGATTTAGTTTTTTTTCTGATAAAGCTTTGTAGAATTTTTTTAAAAAAAATAAGGTTTTTTTAAATTTTTAATTAATTTTATTGTTCATTGGCCAAAAGAATATTAATATTTTAGTAATCATAATTTAGGGGAAGGGCAAAAAAGTGAGAAAAATTTGGGTTTACACCTCACTGAAATCCCTTTGCGCCTCGGGAGTTTTAGAAACCCCGATCAAACTACCAAAAAAACAATTTCAGGGAAAGTATACGAAAATTTGTTTTTTTATGAAACCCAAAAAAAACTTCTACCTATAAAAATAAAATCAAAATTTTTTAAAATATATATAATTTTATTTTATAATTTTTTTTGCATTTTTTGCATCAATTTTTTTGTCGCTTACGCAAAAGACAAATTTTTAAATGAACTCCCAAAAAAATAGTTTAAATTTAAATAATAAAAATGAAATTTAATTTTAAAGAATCACTCAGTAATAAAACACCTTGCTTTTCAAATAAATTGTTCTTTAGTAATTGTTTCTATTTGGGTTTTTTAAAAATTTTTCCCCCCCCCCCATAAAAATTTCTCTAATCCCCTTTTAAAAACATAGTTTTAAGGAAAACTTTCTTTATCTTTGTTGTTTTTCTACCCGCCAGCCAAATTTCCCATTTTAAAATAAATTAAAAAAGGTTTTTTTTTTTAAAATCCCCCCCCCTTCCCTTTTTCCGGGGTTTTCATTTTTTTTAAAAAGCTCAGACTTATTAGTTATTTGGGGTTTTGGGGCATTACGGGCATGGCCAAAAATTTAATTTTTTAAAGATACTGCCTGGGGATTGGGAGTAGTTTCTATTTAATTTTTTAGATTTTGGGACCTTTTCCCCAACCCACTTTGAGAAATTTATAGTTTTTAAAAGTTTTTTTGGCTATTGGGATTTGATTTATCTTTATTTTTTTTGTCAAAATTTTTTTTTTTTCCTAACTCAAAAAGTTTTTTTCTTTATTATACTCCATACCCCATTTTCGAAAGCAATATTAAAAAAAAATAATAATAATTTTATTATTTATTATGTAAATTTTCTATTTGTGTTGTTTCCCCCTACATAATTAAAAAAATTTAAAATTTCTTTTCAAAAACAGAGAAAATTTTTAAAAATATTAGTTTTGAAAAAGTTGACCCCCCAAGCTCCCCCTTCCCCCCGCAATTAATAATACTGAGAAATTTTTAAAAATTTTTAAAGGTTTTTTGGTCATTTGGGTGGGGCCCTTCCCTTTTACTAAGGTACTTTGAGTTGAGGGTAGGCCCCGTTTCCCCTTTACCCGGGCCCCATTAGTTACCCCAAAACCAGCGCTGCTGTAAAGTCCCCGATCTTTAACCCAGCCAAATTTGCTTTGTTCAGTCAATTTTACGGGGTAGTGCAAACACTTTTTTTAAAATTTTTATTCAGCACCACTTTTACTACCCCTTGGGTTATACGCCAATACTAATTAAGCTAATGGGTTTGGAACCGGGAAGGTTTAATTTGGGGAAATTTAACCCCCATTTGAAATGGAGGGGAAAATGGAAAACCATTTAGGAACCCCCCCCCCCGTTCCCCCCGACCGAGATTTCTAACCTCGATCTCCCCTCCTTCCCGCAGTAGATTTAACAGAAAAAAGCGCGTTACTATCTACGCCACCGAGGGGGTCGCTGTTTCTAACCCCATTTTTATGTCAATATTTCTTCCAAAATCAAAGGGGAAAAGTAGATTTTTTTTTTATTGTAAGGGTTTTTATTTTTTTAAAGCGTGAAAGGGTTGAAAATGTCAAAAACCCTACTAAGAAAATTCCCGGGGGGGCGTTGAAAAGTTGGGCCCTATGCAATAAAAAAATTAAGGGGGATATGGTGTTATAACCATGGGCTTCCCAAAATTTGATTCAGTAAGATTATTACCCTTTGAAAGGATGGAAATGGAGTCATGATTTTATTTTTTTTGCTCATAACAAATTTTTTTACCCAAAAGAATTTTGAACAAAACCCTTTAGTCCTTTTAATGTGTAATTTCCTTAAAAAAAAGCAAAAATTTAAAACCCCCATTTGTATGTCTCCGAAAATGATTAAGGGGGAAAAAATATACCCCTGAATCTAGGCATTTTTATTTGATTTACAAAAAAAATAGTAAAATGGTTTTTATGGGGGGAAAATGTACCCCAAAAGTTTTACTTTATGGAAAATTCCCCCCCATAGTGAATTTAAAAAATTTGTTTTTTTTGTTTACTTAAAATGCAAAATTTTCCCTATGCATTTTTAAAAACCTTATTTAAAAAAATTATTTTCTTCATTAATGTGGACGTAGTTATAAAAAAAATTTTTCCCCCTGCAAGGTGGGTAAAGTTTTATGTTTTCCCTGCCTTTTAAAAAATACTTTAGAAAAAATTATTTCTAAATTTAATAAAAACGTGGGTGTTTGACACACATGGGAAAATGTTTTTTTTAAAAAGAACATAGTTTTTTTGTAGTACATGAAAAAATGTATATAGTACGCAAAATTAATGAAAGCATTAAGGGATTTGGTTTACGTTAAAAGGTTTACTTAAAAAAATGTTTTTAACTTTTTTCATTAAAATTTTAAAAACCCCCTTGTAAGTTGGGCCCATTTATTAACCCAAATTTTTAGTATAGTGAAAAATCGTGAATTTATATTAATGTTTAACTGATGTGTCAAAAATATATATTTAAAGGGGTAAATTAGATTTAGCTATATTTGTGGATATAATTGGGAATAATATATCCCCCCCCAAAAATTGGAGATAATAAAGTGTGGGCCTCCCCCTATATCCCCCCCCAACCCCCCCCCTCAGTGGGAAATAAATTGTCCCCTAAGATTAAATTCAAATCCCCCCGGGTTTAACAGGGTATTTTTCCAAAAAGGTACCCCCCTCTCAATATAAAGCAAATGTTTGGTTTAAACAAATGAACATTTCCCCATTTTGGTTCATTAGGGTAAAATTTACGTATTGTCCCAAATCAAACGGGTATTTAAATCAAAATGAAAAAAAAATTTTTGGAAGATATCAAGAGTATCGGCGAAGTTAAAAATGGTTTGGGGGGGGGTAGTTTGTAAAAAAAACTATTTTTAAAGGGGTTTTTAGGCTTGATCCAAGCCAGTGGAAAAAAATTTGAAAAAGGAATGCCCCTAATTTGCCCTTTGGGGGGGTTTTCCCTTAAAACATTTAGAAAAATTTAAAAGAAGTTTTAAAAATCTTTTTGAAGTTTTTATGCAAACCAAACTTTTAGCCCTTTAAATTCAGTATTTCAAGGGAAGTTTAAAAAAAATTGGAGGCCCTTTCCCATGGGGGGAGAAAAAATTTTTGGGAAACCCCCCCCTAAAACCTTTTTTTCTTTCCCCGTTCAAAACCTTTAAAAATGAATAAACCCTCGGGAAATTTAAAATATGAAGAAAAAACCCTAGAATTAGTTTTTTAGAGTCACAAAATAACTTAAATTTTAGAAAAAAATACAACATCCCGCCCCCTGACCGTTAATTCCATTGTGAAAGGGGGGAAAACACAGTCAAAAAGATACGTTTTTTTGGGAAATTCCGGGGAAACGAACCCCGGGAACCCTTTTGCTCAGTATACAAAAAACCTTTCCAAAAAAAGATAAAGTGTCGGCTGTGTATTGAAAATAACCCTTTAGTACGGTTTTTGTGTTTTAGCAAAATAATTCTATATTAGTGATAAAAAAAAATTTCACCCCTGTACACAAAAAAAACACTGGGACGTTGGGATTAACCTATAAAATACCGTTCCCATAATCCCCCCCCCAAAAAATAAATTTTTTTTAAGGGGAGCGGGGGGCGGGGGTAGGGGGTTCTTTTTTATATTCTTTAAAAATTAAATTAAAAAACTTTTGGTTTTAAAAAGTATTTATTTAATAATAATATAGTGTAAAATTTTTTTGAGAGTTGGGCTTTTTTTTTTCTGGACAAAGGCCCTTTTTTAAAAAAAAACCCCGGTTTTAACAAATTTTAATTGTTTAAAAAACCGTTGGTAGTTTGCATTTTTGAAGTATTTATATTAATTTTTAAAAACCAAATTGGGGGGGGTCGAGTGTTTTAAAACCCTTTTTTTAACGAGGGTCCTCGATGTAATAAACCCAAAATCTTTGTTTAGAAACTTAAAAACTAAAAACGAACTTAATACCAGAATGGTGGTATAGTTATATTACATTTTCTTGTATACAATATATGGAAGCAACTATGGGTTGTGCTTTTTTCAAATGAGAATATAAGTGGCACTTTTAATATGTGTGTGTTTTGAATATAAAGTCTTAAACCAAGTCTTAAAAAGGAGCCTATGTATACGACACATCTTCTGTGTCTAATGTTTTAGTTATAAAATAAATAATTTATGTTTGTATTGAAATTATTAGGGGTTATGGGGGAAGGTGCCCCGTTTACTTTCACCCCAATGAGTGCGCCACTGGTTCTAAGTACACGCTTAGTTAGAGGTTCATTTTATCATAGATATAATTAATTTATAAAATATGATAGTTATTAAAATGGTTTTTATGAACTTATAACGCCCCTTTTTCTCGTCAAATGAAAAAATCAAAAGTATATCCATTAGCTTTATTTAATTAAAGGTAACAAACTTTTAGTTCAAAACCCTTTAAAAAAGGTTTAGATTTTAATATATATATATAGTTAATAATGAATACTTTTTGAGCCAGTGAGTTAAAGGAGTCTCTCATTTTTATTATTAAGTCAACATAGTAAGTAAAGTATTTATCTTAAAAATGTTAAATAAAGTTTAAATGTAATTATAATTATACAAAAAATGTACATTTGTTATAATTGAATATGATGTATTTTCACTGTCTAAAATATGTTTTTCAAGAAAAATAGAGTAAGCTCTAGTAGTGTTGTTTTTTCATTGTATCTTCACGCCAGTCAATGCTTCCACATTTAATAGCAATTAGAAGGTAGGTATGAGGAAGATAGAATTATGAGAAGTACCCTCGTTTGCGTGGAAAAAACGGGAAACCATTTAGGAAAAATTACCTTAAGTACATCGTGTAATTGAGCAGGCGCGGTATGCACATTTTTGTCCTCGATTCATTATTTTATAGTAAAAATCTTTCTTTCCAAAAATGAAGATGAAAGACATATTTAAAAAAATTAAAATATCACATAAACTTTACACAAAAAATATACAAATCAATACATTATTTAATCTATATAAAGCAAAGGATGAAGCAAGACAGAGGTACCCGCCAACAACTCGTGAAACTCAAAACAAAATTATGTTAGTGGGTTTGAAAAAGAACAAAAGGAAAGTTGCCGGGGAACAATGAATTTTTGTTTATGGTTTACTTCAAGGTCGTTTGCTATTATTTAGGAATGGAGGGAGGAAAGGACTGCTGCCTAATCCCACCCTTCAAAGATATCTTGTAGAGTGCGACGGAGAAGAGAGAAAAGAGAAGATTTAGCCTGTTTGCCACGTAAAATCAAGTTGGCCCGCTACATTGCTGAAAAAAAACCTTTTTTGTCTAATCAGTTTGTGCTCTATTTGTGCTCATATGTGCCCGAACAATGAACATTTGTGGGTGTGAAACTGGCCAATTTAGAAAATATTTTAATGTGGTGGGCCAACTTGAGCTCAAGCTAGCCCACCACAATTGAAAAACACAACATAACAAAATTTATTTTAAGTCAATCCATTGTGCTCCATTTGTGCTCATATGTGCCCGAAAATGAACATTTGTGCTTTAAAATTATAAAATCTAAAGAACAATTAATGTGGCGGGCTAATTTGAGTCTTCCTTATACCATAATCTGTAGAAAAATTGAATTCAAGCAGGCCCGCCACATTTTTAAATATCAATGTAACAAAATTCTGTTTTCACCATTCGTTTGTTTTTCGTTTGTGCTCATATGTGCCCAAAAATGAGTATTTGTGCTCTATAATTAGAAATCTAGAAAACAGTTAATATGGTGGGCTAGCTTGAGCTCTAGTTGGATCGCCTTCATTGAATGTTATCTAAAAGGCCTAGATTCACAGCCCTAACGTTAATTTTCGGCACATATGAGCACAAACTAAGAACAAACGAATGGTGAATACAGAATTTTGGTACATTGATAATTTAAAAATGTGGCTGGCCAGCTTGAACTATATTTTTCTACAGTTTTATGATATAGGGAAGGTTCAAGTTAGCCCGCCACATTAAATGTTCTCTAGATTTTCTAATTTTAAAGCACAAATGTTCATTTTCGGGCACATATGACACATGGAACACAATGGATTGACTTAAATAAATTTGGTTATGTTGTGTTTTTCAATATGTGGCGGGCTAGCTTGAGCTCAAGTTGGCCCACCACATTAAATATTTTCTAAAATGGCCAGTTTAACAGCACAAATGTTCATGTTCGGGCACATATGAGCATAAATAGAGCACAAACGATTAGACAAAAAAAGATTTTTTTTCGGCAATGTGGCGGGCCAACTTGAGTCACGTCTGTTTGCATCTAGGCTATAAGAGTGTCACTTTTTTGGAATGGGAGAACAAAAGCGATCTTAGCGGTGAGATATTTTTACCAACCAAAGCTCATCAGATTTTATCCCTCTGGCCTCTGCTGCAGCCATTGGCATTTCGGAGGTCCACTTGCTTTACATCGTACGTTTTTTCTTGCCCTAGGAAGTTATCATCCTGTAAAGGCTACCACATTTTGTATTTTTTACGTTTTATGAAGACTTAATAAAAGACCAACGACAATTCCATAAAATCTTTTTGTATTTTCTTCACAAGTTGAAATAATTCCTGAGAATGCTTTGCAAATTACTAGGAGGGAAATTAGTATATAGTTTTTAAACAAAGGACCTATTGTGTTAACATAGCCCATGTTGTTAATAATATCACCGTAATATAAATAGTTACACTGTTTGAAAAAAAAAACTGTACTAATTTTATATAATAATAGTTATAATAATTCTAACAATAATAATAGAGTTAAGGATCTAGTCAAAACCATAATTTAAGTTTATTTATATGTGTATATATATTATAATATATTTTATATATATATTATATATATGACCATTGTAATATTTACTGGCAAAATTTATTTAATACGTCACTATTATTTATATATTAATTATTAATACAATAGATAAAAAAAAATATGTTCATATATATCTCAGTAGCGCTAAACGAAAATCGGGGCGTCACTTCAGACAAATTTAAAGTGGGTTGGTTGAATATTGGTTTCCACTTTCATTTTACCTTTCGGAATAAGTTGTCAAAAGTCCCCATAATTTGAATGCACGCATATAATTTTACCGAGCGTAAACGATGCTGAGAATGGGATTTTCTTATTGTTTTTTCGTTAACTTTATGACCGTGAGATATATTTATCAAGGAAATAATATCGGAAATCTAATATAAAAAAGGTGATATAGTGTTTTGTGAACTACTGATCTAGTTGTATGTAGAATATTGTCAATGTTTTTAGAAATATTGTAACTACCTTGCATCAGTTGTGCTATCTATATTCAGATGAAACAACTAACAGTACCTTTTACTTTCCGAAGATAACCGAAGGTTTTAAATTTACATTTTAGGCCAAATGACTTTAGGCCAACTGCCTTTTAGGCCAAATGCCTTTTAGGCTAACTGCCTTTAGGCCAAATGCCTTTAGGCCAAACGCCTTTTTAGGCCAAAGCCTTTTAGGCCAAATGCCTTTAGGCCAAACGCCTTTAGGCCAAACGCCTTTTAGGCCCAAATGCCTTTTAGGCCAAATGACTTTTGGTTTCATTTTTAGGCCAAATGCCTTTAGGCCAAATGCCTTTTAGGCCAACTGCCGCGTCCCCCACCAATTCATTCTCTCTTTCCTCTTCTCAGTTGTCCACAAAACTAGGGGGTGAGAGACCTTTCAAAGCAGAAACTACCTAACCACCAGTTACAAGTTGCCTTTAAATCTGAAGGTCATTTCAATGTTATTTCCAAGTAAACCTCATTCTTAAGTCACACCATGGTATATCATTCGAGAAGCGAAAGAATGAGATGGAGCGAAAAGAGAGAGACAGGACATGTCCTTCAGCCATGTTTCACAAGTGTTTTGCAATGTGGGGAGAGTTAACTCCGAACAATGAAATTTACTTGTCAACAATAACAAAATAAATATTTTTAGTCACCCAACTGTCAGAAGATTTCCTAACACATATGATGCGTTGAGTTTTATATTTTGACAAAATTCATTAATTTGAAATATATAAAGGATTGGAAAATTATGATCAAAATAATTACTAAATTAAATTATATTTCATTACACTAGTTTTGTAATATCGGCCAACTTTTGTTCTTATAAGCCGGAAGTTATTTTAAAAGAAGGAACATGCCTGCTAAATAGTTTGTTATGTTTTTTTGGTTTGTTGTATATATAAATTGATTGAAAACGTAAGCAAAGACCCGATAAAGTGGATCCTTTAATGGTTTTTTGTTACAGTTAATTGTAACTTACGTCAACAAAACTTCACCAAAAATAAGTATTAACCTCTGAGTAAGGCCAAGAGCAAGTTTTCAGGGAAGACTCTGTAAAAATATAAGGCCTGGAATATAATTGCTACTAGAGCCTTAGGTCACCATTATACAAGGACATTATTGGGTGAGACAATAATCCTGTTGCTAGAAGTTTATATTAACTTTATGAAGAACTCATATACTCGTATACCACCCTTAAGGGGGAACCCCCACCAAATACCTAAAATACTTGTACTACTAACCTCCTTAAATCTGATAGTAGTTATTATTTAATAGATTTGTAAATTTTTCTCCTATTAAAATAAATGTTGTTTGTTACAACAAAAGTTATTTGGTTTTTGTAAATCCAACCATTAAAAAGATATAACATATTGAACTTCAACGTTTTAAAATAATTTTTATGATTTTTCTTCCATGATTACACCCAAATACCTTTTCAAAAATTTTATGTCTCTGTTTTCAAAAATATTGTCTCTTTGGCTATTTCCTGAATAATTTAGATTTTTTTTAAAAAATATTAAAATATTCATTTTAATTAATAATTCGAACAAGGGTCGTATTTTAAAAAACTATATTTATTAATTAAAAATAAACTTAAAAATTATGTAAACAATTATTATTTCACCCCCTGCATAATTGAATACCTTTTCACCTGAACAGTTTTCTGAACCAGCACATCAAGTGTTGTATTTTTTAAAAGAGAATATCATTGTTTTTAAATTTGAGTCTACCAGCCGGTTACTGTGTTTGTCTCGTGAAGCCATTTCCTCCACCGCTCAACGACCCGCTAGCTCCCCTCACAGTTCCATGAGGGTGTGTTGCAACTGACGTCCCAAACTGGTTTTCAAATAGACATTCTTCAGTGAGAATAGTTTTTAATGTTTTGTTTGTTTTTCTTACTATAAAAATGCAATACATTTTAAGTAATATTATTTTATTTATTTAGTCCATGTGTGATTTTTTTGTATGTTGATATATTTGTGATAGTTTCAAACAAATTTATCAAGTTTCACTCAGTAAACTAGTTTGAGACTTTTCTGCTATGGGTCCGGGGTTCAATCCTTCACCTCTGACAAGACGTGTATTAATCACAACTTGTGAATGTGTGGAATGCCAGGCTTCCACAGTGGTTCGGATCCCACGTTAAACTATAGGTCCTCCATTTGATCTCACAATCCCCCTACCATTGCACCTTAGCGTAAGTAAGTATAACCGAACGGGTGCTAATAATAATAATAATATAATAATAATAATAATAATAATAATAATAATAAAATAATAATAATAATAATAATAATAATAATAAGATAATTAAAACCATGCCTATGGGGAATAAAAAACCACCACCCTATAATGTACAAAACTCCAAACAAATAAATGAAATAGCTATTCCTCGGTAAGTGTTAGAATTTAAATTGTATCTATATCGAATATGAAACAGGTATTTAGATTAGCTAACAATGTAACATCATCACTCCTAATAGTTTAATAATAGTAATAATAAAACACATATTTTCTCATTTATAACTGTTCATTAAAAATATTAATAGTTTATTTAATGCAACGTAGGAACTAAAACTATTAAGTTCGTAAGAAAATGTTTTCATAAATCACAACACTAATAAATATTTTAAAGAGATATTTTTATCGAACAATTATTCAATATATCTGAATCGTTGGGTGCGCGAGGTAAGTTTCAGGATCATGTTTGGTTTGCTCGTAGCTGTAAGTTCTGGGTTCAAATCTCAGTCACGTGGACCGAGGGCTGTTCTTCCCTAAATGTTTATCCACACTTCCTTCACGCAAATGCGGATACGCTTACTTTAATATATATTTTCCTTAGCTCTACTCCGTTATTATAATTAAAATGTGTATAACAGATGGATAGTAGCAGGCCGGATTAATGATAGTAATTTGTTTGGTATTAAACGTATTAATTTGATTATTTGAATTTTTATTGGGTGGGTAAGGAACGGGTCCAACTACTAGTTTTATTTATTTGTTATATTTAACGTGCGCTTTCTGAACCAAATGATTATATAAGCACACAATAATTTCTATGAGTGAGAACAAAAAGGCCTAACAATTTTGCCGGGAAAGGTATTTTCACAAACCTTATGGTTATCTTACATACCACAATCAACATGGGACCAATGACTTTACTTTACCTCCAAAAGAAGTTATGCTAAGAATTGTTATCACTCGAAAGAAATCCTTTGACCCCGGCGAGGTTTTAACCCACGAACACCGGGTCTTGAGGCGAGCACTTTACTCCAAGACCAGTGAAGTCGACCAAACTGCTAACATAAATATAGCGCAAAAAAACACAAAACCAAATATTGTAGGAGAATAGGAATAAAAATCTCAACTAAAATCATGTATGGCTGCACTAGTGAGCACGTAAACTAAATGCAAGTCTCATTTTGTCTTGCCTACTGGCAACGGGGAGATCGGGGTTCAATTCGCAGCTGGTCATTCTCGAAATAATTTTTTCTAAATGTTATTCTTTTATTTCTATATGCGAGTATAGGTACATTTCACCTATATTCTACCTTCATCACCCCTAACCTATTAACGGGGGTAAATTTGTATAGTCCGAACGGTTAGTAAGGCAATGAGCTAAAAACTAAAGTCGAAGAACGTCGAGCAGGACCTTATCTAGGGTGCTGTGCTCATTATAGGAGCCGGGGAAAACCTTACTAAAATGCCAAATAGCTATTTGTGCTAACTTTTATGCATTTTTTTAATCTGCATATTGTTTTTCTCATTAAAAAAAAACTTTACACGAATCAACAAATTGAGGAGCTTGAGTGTAAAATCACCACTCCTCTTTGATTAGAAAAGATGTCAAATATATAATGTCAATAGATATATTGTATTTGTTTATTTCTAAGAGAGTTTTATATATTTTATTCCTATAAACTCATTAGGTAAATAAAAATATTTATGGTTATTTAAAAAAGTAAACTAAAGATTAGGGCCAATGTTAAAGGTTGTTAAATTAGTGAAGAAATTTTTTTTAAATAACGGCTGTACTATAAGCTACGGAATTTTTTTAAATAGTATATTGACTTAGTGTTAACATTTATGACTAATTCCCTTTTTAATTTATTGTTTTACAAACTTGTGTGCATTTTATGTATTTGAAATATCAATTTCGTGTTGACAACTACAAATATGTTTTATGTTACATACTGTTTTTGGTTTGACAAATGCTGTGCATTTTTATTAATTTATTTTAAACAAATGTTATTTAAGCAATTTTTTTTGTCACTAAAATTGTAACAACTTACATTGTAACAACACTCACCAACTGGGACAGCCAACTGGGTCAACACGTGGCACTAGCTTGACCAGCGACCTCCGCTCTCGCCAAATACAATAGACTGACTGAAGGCGTGTCTGCGCCAGCCGGCAATGAGGCTCGACCACGTGTTCGGCCAGCAGAGAAAATGGATAGAAGAGTTCCGTTTCCGCCTTCGCCGAGCTTCGCGAAGGTGCTACGTGTTTCGATATGAGCCTCGAACTTCTCCTCCCCCCTTGTTTGTAATGTTCTCCAACCTTCCCTTCCTTCGATCCGCCCCCCCTTTTCTGAGAATTATATTTCGTATAAATACTAGCGGTACCGGGATCTCAGGTCACTTACTACCCCACCGGCTCGAGGATAAGAGGTGAGGGCAGCGACTGGGTTTCGGGGGATATTACCTTCCTACCAAATTTACTATTTCGGCGTCATGGGGGGAACTCTTTCTAAATTATTATTTGGACCTTGTTATTAACTTATGTTTATTTGAATTTTGACTATGCTACGCTCTTATCGCGGCTGGGAGTTAGACCGTCGCTTTCGCCGCCACTTATATTCAGGGTCTGAGCCCTATTTATTTGTATTTCATACGTTTGCCAATATTAGCTTTTAACCAGAGATTGTCTGGTCCTGGGTTCGAAACCCGGCTTATGTTATTTTTCAAGTATAGCTGTTTCTGGACTCAACTTTGTTCGCCAAGTTTAACGCCTAGGGTTTGTTGGGTTATTATTACCTTGTGGCCTTGTTTAATTGCTATGACGTCACGTTTGCTACGGGCGCCTGTAAGAAAGATATATATTTATACTAGGGTGGATAACTTAAA